>SNQJ01S0201614.1:0-16847 GCA_010110895.2 Picea sitchensis | reverse complement strand
TGAATTGCAAACAGTGAAGGATAGAATTCAAGAAATGGAAAAACACAAACAATCAACACAAGAAGGAGGGGTTGAAGAAAATCACAACTTGAGAGATAGGATTAAAGAGTTAGAAGAAAAAATAACCAACAATTTGACCCTCAATAATATGGAAAACAAATTGGATATCAAACTCATCAAAGAGGAAATGAATAAGCTAATCGAACTCGACCATGAGTGTAACAAAGGAGCCTTGAATCTCATAATTTTCGGTATAAAAGAACAACAAGAGGAAAATACCCTAGCAATAGTAAAAGAAGAATTAAATAATAAATCACAAATTGATACAATTTACCTCATAGAAGAAAAACGGTTAGGAATAATAATTGATCACAAATATAGGTTGATCTCTTTCAAAGTAAGTTGTAATGACCATAAATATAGAATACTTATTAAATTTCCAAGATAAAAAGGGTCAAAAATATTTATAAATAAAGACCTCATTCGCGAAAACCAAGATGAATTAAGGAAGTTCAAAAGGCAAAAGAAGTTGAGAAAGAAGGAAAATGGGAAATAATTAGAAATTGAAAAGCTATTGTTAGGGATAGAGACCAAAAGGATAATAATAAATAGGAATTTGGGACACTCAGGATCCTTTTTGGGAATTGTCGTGGCTTTCCATGGCCCAAAGGTCCTATGATAAGTTGGATCCTGAGAGATATTGATATTATCTATCTAGTTGAAACTTGGGTGCATGAGAAATCTAAGGTACCTAACATAAAAGTATTTGTCTTGTGGTCAGGATGGAACAAAAAATACAATCGTAGAGGGATATGAGAAATATCTTTTTATATTAGAAAGAGTGTTTCTCCTCACATTCAACTTCATAAGATTGACCCTCTTAATCAGTACATTTGGATGGAAATTTCAAACACCAATGCTAAGGAGATGTATATATAAATTTTCTATTTTGCACCTATTGATTCTACATTTTATAAGAAAAACAATCTAGATAACAATTGTCTCTATAATAATATATAACAAGATATTTATAGTTTGAAAAATGAAGGTAATATCGTCTTGCTAGGAGACTTTAATGCTAGCACTACAACTAAATAAGATACTTTTTTAGGTAATGTCTCCAACCATAATCCTTTATGGCTAGATGAGGGCCTTGTTTTATCTAATAGCTACAAAAGAAGCTCTCAAGACCTAATTGAGAATTTGTTTGGTATTGAGTTGGTCAATCTCTGCAACTCTCAATACCTAATCATTTGCAATGGAGTAATGAAGTGGCCAAACTCCAACCATATGACTTGTATTCATGGTATAGGTAGTAGTGTTGTAGATTATGTGATATGTGATATCCCCGTTTCCAATGAAATAACAAATTTTGACCTTTAAATGACCATGTTCCTTACTATGATTATAAACCTTTAATCCTAACTATAAAATTTTCCATGCATAGGAGCACCATTGAAGAGAATCCTAATAATCAAAGGAATTTGCACTTTCACAAAAGTAAAGTTGATTTTTTCTTAAAGGATTTTAATAGTAAATTAAATCTCCTAACTTATACGGACAACATTGAAGAACGTTATCATAATTTTACAACTACCCTTTCCACTTCTATTAACAAGTTATCTTTCGAGGTGTCCTATAAAAATAATAGTAGAATGACCAACCCTTGGTATGATAAATAATGTAAAATTTCTAGGAAAGCCATTAGGGATGCTTCTAATGAGTCCTTAAAACTCGATAAGATCAATATGTAGAAAGCCCTAATTAAAATGAAAAAAAGGCACTATATCAATAAAAGTCAAGAGTAACTTTCACAACTATATAAGTTGTATCCTAAGAAGTTCTCGACCCAAATTCTAAAACGAAATACTAAAGAAAATAATAGGATTCCCTTAAGGGATTAGAATTCTTACCCTAAAAGTCTTTAGGATTTCCCTAATGCCATGGACACCATTCCTATTGTCCCTACAAAAGAGTAATATTTTTCTTTAGATGACATAGAGTTCGGGGTTAAGTGGCTTGCAAATGGGAAAGCTAAGGACATTGGAAGCTACTAAGCTAAAAAAATTAAAAGCGGAGGACCAATCATTCTCCCTCACATACACAAGATCTTCAATTTAGCATTCAAGCATGGCTTCCCAAAACCCTGGACACAAAGCCTCATTGTTCCTATTTTTTAAAATGGGGATAGAAACATTCCCTCTAATTATAGGACCATTATCATTAGCCCAATTTTAGCCAAGGTTTATGAAATTATTTTGGAAAAGAAGATTAGTCTTTGGCTAGAAAGTCACGATAAAAGAGCTAAAGGCTAGGTCGGGTTTAGGAGATATCATTCAACTGTGGACCATCTTGTTACCTTTAGGATCATAGTAGCGAAGTTTCGCGATACAATTTTTTTTTTTTTTGGTTGACTTTTAGAAATCTTTTATTGTAGCTCTAGGAAAAACCTTTTGAGCAGTTGGAAGGATGAAGGTACCTCTCTAGGGGTTGTTCTTGATAAGAATGTGAAATTTATTTCTAAGTTTAAAAAATTGAGGTTGTTCAAAGAGATTAATTGTAGCAGAGTCAAACTGAGTTTACTTGTCCCCTAGTTTTGGCATATACATTTTGTATTTAAAGATTCATTGGAAAAAGATGGTTGTATTTGGCCTATATAACTAATATAGTCATCAATATTCTTCTTTATGTCTGATGATATCGTTCTTATGAAGAGTCCCCATGATCTTGAAAACCAACTAGAATCCTCAAAGGTTTTGCTCCAACTCTGAGAGTATGATTGTAACAATGATAAGATTAAGGTTGTGATTATTAAATCCAGTAAGATACCTTATCATACCTTTGTATATGACATGACCAGCTTGGGGTGAGTACTTCATAGAATTATATTGGAATTGATATTCACCACAACCTCAATTTGAATTATAACATTGAGAAAAGGATTGTTGGGATGGGAAGCTTATTATGGGATTGAAACAATTGTAAATCCACTGATCTTTGGAGTTGGGATAAAGAATAAAATCTATTTGATAATCTTACATTGCATTTATTCTTCATGGATGTGAAGTTTGGGGGCTATAGTATCTCTCATGAATCCTGTATAAAGATAGAGAAAATACAAAGAATTTTATACCCTATAATATAAAAATTAAAGGAAATATGCCCTAATAAACGTCCTCCTCTTAGAAACAAGTCTCTCCCCATTGAGAGAATGAAGCGACCTATATACATAATGTTTAAGAATAGGTTAAACAACATGGAAGAAAGAACTTCCTAAAATTGCTTCAAATTGAGTCATAACCATCATCGAATCAAACTAGGATGGCATAAAGATGCCAGTCTTGGATAAACTATTGGGAATCATGGAAGACATACCATTTTGTAGAATAAAGATACTATTAAAAGAGCGTCAAATAAAGATTTAAGGAGAAAATGTGGTGTGATAAAAGGTTAGAGGAAAAGAATGGAAATTAAGATTATTATGGTCTGAAATCAGAGCTAAATGCAGAGATCAAAATTATCTATTTGTTTTCAAGTGTAAGGAAAAAAAACATTACTAGAATAAGAACAAATTCTCAGACTCTATCTTTGGCGGAAGTTGGTCGATTCCTAAAATGCTATGGAATGAAAGAGTGTGTCACCCAACTTGTGTGAAACTAAGAAGGTTGAGATGAAAACACTTTCTCTTCTAGTATCCAACCTATAACCATAATGAATATTATTTTCAAAATATTTGTCCACACTACCAACCTTCCTAACCTCTTAACTCAACAAAAGTATGGTGGAATCTAGAAAGCTCTCATGTAACAGGCATTGAGGTGCAAGGATGCAGTGATGGCACCTATTAGATTATTGATGAATAGTTTGATCTTATTTGGACATTAATCATCATCATCCCATTCAAACTTGTTTTTTTTTTCATTAAATATTCTTTAAATCTCATTTTTGAATTTATTTAATTTTAAGAGTTTTTGTTTTATGATTTTTTTTTGTTTGAATATTTTTTTTTATTTTGGCTTGTTTTTTTGGGTTGAATTTTGTTATTTTTTCAACACTAGTATTTGTTTTTGATTTACTTTTAAAGGGATTTTTAATGATTCTTTGTAAAAAATAATAAACATATATTTTTTAAGTATTGTTTTTGGAAAAATTTAGAATTGTTTTTCTCTTCCTAGTTGTTTTCTTTTTATACCATGTTTTTTTTTTTTTTTAATTAGAATTTTAATATATTTTTTAATGTGATTTTTTGGTCATTTAAAAAATTGTAAGATTATCCTTTCTATTTATTTATTTTTTTAAAGTGATTTAAAAAATTGTAAATAATTTTTTAAGTGACCATTTAGGATCAATTTTTGGGTTTTTTTATTTGAGTAGGGATTTGTTGTCATAGTCACAATTTCAATTAGGTTGTAAAGAGCTATGATTTTCATGTTTAGAAAAAAATACATTTTCATTTAAACATCATTTTTGATTTAGGTGTTTATTTTAAGTTTTTTTGAGCTACTATATGAGGTTTGAGTTTCGAAGTCCATGTTTGAAAATATTTGTAATTTTGTTTTTCATGTTTTTGTGCAAAAATATAGGCTTTAAGGGATAGATTTCGTTTGTTTTGTTAAAACATATGAGCAACTTATTGACTTGGTTTCCCCTTGGGAGAAGGTTTTGGTTGCCCAAATATTATCATGGTCTCCTTGGGTTAGATTTGTTATGCTTTTTGATTTTATTATGAACATAATTAATGCATAATGAAATACTTAGTTAAAAATATGTAATATAATGGATTTATATTATATTTATTTTAGTTTCTATTAGTTAACAAAATTATAAATTTGTTTCTGAATTTCCGTGTGAAAACTTTTTAATTATGTTATAAGAGAATCTATATATGATTGATAACTTTTTCACATTTCATTTTATTATTTCCATATAGCATACATATAAGATAAAATTCATTTCTTAATATTTCAAATCTTTCTAATATATATCCCTTATTTTTTTATAACATTCTAACATTTTATTAGCAGTTCCACGATATTAGCAGTTCACAATAAATATTTTTTTCAGGTTATTTCAAAAACGTAAAACAATCAAAATAGCCTAAAAACTTGATATAATAATGTAAGATTACATACACAATGTTTTGATTTATATCGATAATTTTCATACTGAGCAATCATTTTTTATTCAATGTAATCCATTAAAAGAATTTAAAATCATTTTTTATTTTTTACTATTAACATATATATCATGTAATGATATATGTAAAGCTAAAAGCAGATTGAAAAAGATTCATTTTTTTTATTTGGCTAAGGTATTTTGTATTTTTCCCTTTTTATTTTTAATAATTGAGAAATTGATATAATTTAAGAATTTTAAAATTTAACTAATTTTTAATTATATTTTAAAACTATTTTGTTTTTAATAATTTAATAAGTCATGTAATTTAACAATTCTGAAATTTAACCAATTACAATTACATTTCAAAACTATTTTTCTATTTAACTAGATAACAAATTAACTATCATACTCCATCCCTACCCTACTAACTAACATTAAACTCACCCATGTAACACCTTTTTGTTTTCAGTATCCATCTATGGGAGATGAGTTAAATAATAAAAAAAAAACGGGTCCTGAGAAATTTGATTTTCTCTGTTTAAATATATCATTTTCTTAATAAAGTCATTTTTTTTACTAACTCTATTTAGCTCATATTATTTATTTTTGGACAAAACCTATATTTGGCTTGGTTGGTTCATTAAATTAATATAGCATAAAACAAAACGTGTCATGTAAATGAATGTAAAACTTGCACTCGACTCTAGTTTTGGTTTCTTTGGCTTTGGAAAAACTTGTCAATTAAGTGAATGCAAATCTTGTACTCAGCTTTGGATTTGTTTACTTTGTTTCCTGCCAATAGGCCTAACTTAATTAAAACAAATATGTGAAGGAAATAAATGAATGTCACAATCAGTATCGTTATTATTATAAACATTTCTTTAACATAACTTATATATATCTACAACCTACATCATGATATTTGATCTTTTCCCTTTAAATATATATATTTGTTTTAACTAAACATGTATTCTTATTTTTATTTAAAATAAAACATGTTACCTAGGCGATATAGAGTAGAAATAGTGTGTGTGCTGACCTTCACAAAAAAAAGTATATTTTTTAAAATACCATTATGTTGTGATATAAAACCGATCATTGTTTTAATAATATCCTCTACAAAAAATTTTTTATTGCTAAGTGCATGTACTAAAATTATTAATGGATATATTATAAAAGCCCTAATGTAAATATTTTGAATATTACCAAAACATTGTTCGCTTATCTCATGCGTTTAATGTTTGAAAATGTGCATACGAACTTGTTCAAAAGGAATATATAAAATTATTGAAAATGTATTAGTCGATTATCGAAACATATTAGTTCAATAAATGAAATAATTCATCTTTCTTGAATAATGTATAAAAGGTAGGTTGTATTTAAAAACCAAAAAAATACTAAAACATATTACAAATATAATATGATGAATGATGAAGCACTTATCAAAAGATTATATTTTTAACATAACTAAAAATGAAAAATTTCAATTGGAGGTTTTAGCTTGTATGGTTTTGTGCTTTCAGGTGTTTTTATCTCCCATCTAGGTTCAAAGTTCTCTCAGAGTGACATTTGGGCTCTTAAATGAGAAAGGCCCCATCAAAAGCCTCAATTTTCTACAAAATCTAGTTTACCTTGGGTATAATCCAGCGAAATGAGGGTAACTCCCCAATGGGTTTCCCTCGACTCTATTCCATGTAAAAAAATAAAGATGAAATTTTTTATATTACAAAAATCCTATGTTTATTTCGAGTGTTAAACTTACTCAAGTATCATAGCTAGTTATTGGTAAGCCTCAATGTTTTTAAATTTGTGGGTAATGGGATGCAAAAATTTGGTCTATCTAATATGTATTGACTAGAAAAATAAAAAGAAACACAACTCATGTGTGATTCTTGGCTTGTAATTTTAGGGAATCACCAAATTTAAATCAACAAAATAAAAAAAAAAAAAAAAAAAAAAAAAAAAAAAAAAAAAAAAAAAAAAAAAAAAAAAAAAAAAAAAAAAAATCCCTTCCACTTCAAAATAGGTGAATATGATTCCAAATTTGTGTGGCACATTTGAAAATAGGGGTTCATATTATTCCAAATTTCTTATTTTTCCACTTGAAAATAAGTGAATACAACTCCTTATGCATTATATGGTGTGGCTTTTTATACCCAAAAATATGTAATGTTTTGAGACCAGAAATATTATGGATAATTCTCATGCACGCATAAGAAAAATATCTCTTGGATATGTCCTTGATCCACGACAAACAATGAGATAGTGAAACAAAGGAATACCTTGTTTGTAAAGGTTGTCCTTGCATGTTCGTAGCTGGTGGAGCTCCAAATATCTAGTTGCAACTCTTGCAACCTACTACTTTCACACAAAGATACAATACATCAAATATAGACCGTTCTCAATCCTCTTCAACATTCTTCAACATTTAAGGAATGGAAATCCAAACTACATCTAGCCTAATCTACTCTAGGAAAGATTAGATCTATGATAAGAAAGCATCGATTTTTGAATACATAGGCATTGGAAGCAGAAAAACATATTGACTTATATTAATGAATGGAGAATACTAAATCAATCATGAAAGAATACCTTGATTCATGAAAGAAGTGTTCCTTTAGCTATTTCTTTAGCTCATCCTTAGCCCTTACACAAGCAAAGATGACTTTATATGAAGGGTTAATCTATGTAGAAGTACTCCTCTAATTTTTTGGCAACGTGTACTTGTAAATGATTCCTCCTCCATTTTCTCATGGAATTCCTTATTTATACTAGATTTGGTGGAGGAGATGGAGGAGTCTAGGGGATTCTTCTGTATCTGTAGAACTTAGTGAACCTCGACTAGATTGAGAGCTCCCAAGATCATATCTTGAGAGAAACAACTCACCTATCATTTATCAACTCGAAACTCAGCAAATATAAAGGATACATAGGTGGTCAAGGGTGGTCAATAGTGCATCTAGCAACTAGTTGTGGGATGTCAGTGATTCAACTAGAAATTGATCACACTCTATGAAGAAATTAGGGTGTGAATATCCTAAAAAATGATTGAAATCTAGGGAAGAATAGTGTCTCACTAATTAAGCATCAATGGGTCCTCCATGGAGTCCTAGGGTTTTAAAAAGAAGGTTGTAACAAGAAAAATATGATATAGTCAAATAATATAAAATATTTGCATACCCTAAAATATTATCCTAAAAATTTTCCTTTTGAATTTCCACCCTAAATGTAAATACAAATAATCTAGAGTAATCAATTGTAAAAAATTATATTTTTTTTATTAATTTATTTATATATATTTTTTATAAACTTTGCTTATACAAAATATAAGTCCAACACTTTAGCTAACATCACCATTTCTATACACTATTCATATGACCAATGAATCGAGTAAAATCATTTTTTTCAACAGAAATTGCTAACCCACCCATCTTTAAATACTCTTAAATAAGTGGTTGTAAGTAATATCATTGTAAACAAGCTTGTATAATGTATGGCTATAGGTAATTAATAAACAACTCAAAAGTAGTGGTTGTAAAAGTGATTTTATTGGGAGAAGCTACCACTCAAGAGTTATTCCTTATGCTTTAAAAAAACAACTCATTAGTCCATGAATAAATGTTTATGAGGTCTCTTTCTATCACATCAAAATTAAAGAACTGTTGTGGGTGATTTCCAAAATCCCGAACACATGGGCATTCAAACTGCATCAATTTAGTCAAGAATTGTGGCCCCCACAGTTGATGGGATATGGAGGATGCATAAGGCGATCCTCAAAATCCTAAAGCTAGTGACCCCAATCAAGCCCAATCCAAGAATGAAAAAGAATTATGGAAGCTGTAATCAAATAATTATGGAAGCCTTCTTGGTTGGTGAATAAATAAGTTGAATACAATTGTTTGCATATCTCATTAATTCGTAACTCCACATCCTTATATATCTTATTAATTTAAATAACTCCACATTTAATCGATTGAAACAATGGGATTGTAATTTGAAATGGAGATAAATTTTCCAAAGTGAAACATTAACATAGTGACACTCATTCACATAGTATTATTCTTTAGAAATTCATTACAAGGGATGTCTCATGCATGCTCAAAAATATTATGCATTGTTACTTACTAGAAAAAAATGTACAAATGGCCATACCACATAAATTTTTCTCTTCATGGACAAGCTTCTTGACTCCATAGTGTGACCTCTATTTGAGTTCTCATCTCAGCTACTACTCTCCAAGGTTTCCAAATTCTTTTTGCATCTCCCATTTTATGTCCTTCTTCACCAAATCCTTCATTTTAAAAGGGATTCCTTGGAAGGTTAACCATCACAATGGTTCACTTCAACTTTCAAATGAATGTTAGACATTTTCTCAACTTTTCAATAAAACAATTAAATACTTAATACAAAGTTTACTATATATATTTTAGGGAGGTTTCAATCGAGATCATTATTTCTATTACTACCACCTCCAACTTCATATAATCACATATTATTGTCCAACCTCTAATGGATTCCCTCTAGCACCGACCACTTCTTGATGTGACTATATGCTTTACAATGAAACATAAAGTATTTCGTTGTTTCCACTTCCTCTATGATGAAAATGTGAGAGTCCTTGTTGCCCCATTCTTCTTTGGGATCTTTCCATGTTCTTTTCTCACACCTTAGCCTATGTGATCTTATCCTAATCTTAGCTATCTTCTTCCTTGGATCTCCCAAGTTATTTTTCTTCTCTATTGGACTTTCTTCTAATTTGACTAGTATTATTTTATTGTCCATTTTTGCCACTCTCTATTGGTATCCTTTCCCATCAAACTTAGCTCATAAAATACTTTATTTAGATAAAAAATGAAAAAAGTTATTTAGATTATTTTTCTAATGAGAACATATAATTCTTCATTTAAATTATACAAAATTATAAACTCTCGACTGTATAGTTTATTTTTATATGTTTTTCCGTTGTTTCATTCATTAAAAAAATCAAAACTTTCAATCTTATTCATTTCCAAAAATAAATCAACAAAACATTCGATCATATCCGTTTTCAAAATCAAAATCAATCAACAAATTCACGGAATGCCATGACGTACAACATCAATTTATGTCAATCATATTCGGCAGTGTCTGTATTCTGTTGTATTTTCTACCTCCAAACAAGCTCCAACATCATCCACCCGGGACACCAGGAAATCTATAAATAAACCCTTTGAAAAATCTCCGTACATAGGCTACTAGAAAATGATCATACGAGGATCCAGAGAGAGATGGATATAGCCCGCCAAAATGGAATATGATAATAGATAAGCAGAAAAGGAAGCAAAGGTGAGGCCGAGCCCCATAAAAATGACAGCAAAGGCGCGCAACAAAAAAACCTCATATTCAACGCGCAAATGCTAGTATGTTATGGCTTTGCATGTCTGCCATATCTGAAATCTGAGACGTCGTATCTTCTACTTATTCAAGAAATATCGGAAGAACAGCTTTGCGTGTGAACGAGGCTCTACGTACGCATATGATATATGAATGAATGTGTATGGGGATCATTTCACCATCTTTCGTCGGCTGTTCCGTTTGGTCTCCATGTTAAAAGGCTCAAGAAATTAATAATGAAGAGATCTTATATCGATTACGGTGTACAAGATTTTATATTTATATGGATTAGTGTGTACAATAATGATGTCAATACAGCAGATATCATAATTTAGTTGTCAGATTGCGACAGTTATTATTACTTGTCATCTGTGAATGTAGGTTGACTCATTATAATTTATTGTTATTCGAGGAAAATCATGTCATTTGAGGTAAATCTTTAATAGTCCATAAGGGGGTACATTACCACTTTTGTTAGATATCTCTAGGGTTTTGGGCTTTTAACCTAATCCCTTATTTCCAAGAAAAACAAACTCTGTTAAATACCACTAGGGTCTTGGGTCTTTAACTGAATTTCTTACTTCCAAATAAAACAAACTCTTAACTAAGCAAAACGGTTTTGTCCAATTAATATACAAGATATAGTAACTAATTTTCTTATAACTTTTTGTATTTAAATATATATCTTTTATATTTATAGAACATAAAACACTGAAATGTGTTTGGAGATCATTTCACCATATTTAGTTTGTTGTTTATTTTGTTCCCCAAGTTAAAACAAAAATAATCTAAAAAGATCTTATCTCAATTAGTGTAAGATCATATATGATAATTTTCTTGTCAATCAGGTGTGGAACAGTTATTATTGGGTGTAATTGTGCAAGTGCAGTCTAAGTTCGGCTTAAGAGAAACAAAGGAAGCTGTGTCAAGTGAGCATACGATTCTGACCGTTGGATAATTCTAGATTTTTAGGATATTAAAATAGTTCGCATAATCTTGAAGTTGGGAAAGGAAATCTCAAAGTAAGCATTTTCACGGTTTTTTTGTGTATGGAACATGAATATATAGCAGAGTGGGCTTAATGGTTAAGAACATGTGTTTCCCTGTAGGTAGCCACGGGATCAAATCAAAGGGGTAGGGTATGTATACCTTCCTAGACTTTACCAGTCAAATAGGCTGAGGAGGGTCCCTTGTCCCTGACAAGGTCTCATACACCAATTTGGTGTGTTGGCTTAGCAAGTGACCTTAAAATAGATTATTATTATTATATTGTGTTCATATGGAAAAAGAACTAGGCTATTCTGATTATACAAAAATAACCACTCAATATGCATTCAACAATTTCTTGCAGCCATTTTTATTTCTGAATCCGGCAATATAAATCTTCACCAAAACACATTTTTGTTGTTTAAAATTACATTTGAATATAGAAATGGATTAAATGTGTGAAAACCTCTGGGGCACTACGATTATGCATAAATAACCACTCCAATCACGTAGATTCAACCAATTTATTCTTTGGATTTACGGAAAATAATAATGAGAAGTTTAAGGCTAGAAGTTTTTTGTCTTTTGGCCAATCCAGCCATATAAATCTACGTGAAATCAAAATTGTTGATTTGTTTAAAATTCATTTTGAATGTAGAAATAGATTCATCTTTCTAAAAACCTCTAGAGCACTCCGATCTTACAAAATAAAACACTACAATGCAAATTCAATTTCTAGCCAGATTTCGGACAAATATTCCTGAAAAAAGACTAAAACTTAAAATAGTTAGACTGCCTAAAAGTTTAAGCATTGTCTAACTTAGATTCTACATTTTTTAGCGTGACTAAATGAGAAAATTAAAATTGACAATAAAATATTAATATAAGAATCAAGAGAGATAGATCTAGAGCCCACCAAAATCAAGGATTTTTAATCACATTGAGTGGATGAGTGTGAACATATTAATATAACTATAAGAATAACACATCAAAGTTCATGAAAATGATTATGAGAGTGTGAAATCATTTGCCACCATGAGAAACATGGATGTGACATAACCCAATAACATGCATTTGAGTGGAGAGTTGATAATGAGACACATTGACTTTCACATAATGAAGGGATCCCTAACTCTAGTTTTTGACCTATCTTTTCTACTCATAAATTTCCACGGTGTGATACTCATGAATGTGTGGAAGGGGATTATGTATACTTCCCTTCGATTATAATTATTTTTGCATTGCTCATGAATGTGTGGAAGGGGATTATGTATACTTCTCTTCAATTATAATTATTTTTGCATTGCTTTTTATTTTTTTTCTTTTTGGTTTATTCTTTATAAAAAAATGAAGAAGCTAAACTATTTATGGTTACATAGTGATAAAGATAACTAAAAAAACCAAAGTAATGAGCTTAATGATAGGGATTAAAAAAAATCACAACTAACCTAACACTAAACCATTACTAATAAACATTAATTAATGAGTAACATAATAACCTTTATTTTAATAACACCATATATCTACTAATCTTAACTATAATGAACCCTCATGCTTATATGATTATATTACATTTTTAAGATGATCTTAACACATTGACATAAATGTTATGATAAATATCATTTTTCAATGACACTTATTATTATTATTGAAAATAATCTTGGTATTAACCAATCTGTGTTACAAATGCAAAAATTCTTGAAGTTTTGTGATAACATAATTAGTTTATGTAATATTTTTTTAAAAAATTATAAATATAATAGTAATAGTTAACATTTTAATTAATAATAATATGATAAAAATTAGAGGTTTTATTATAATTTATATCAATGTTGTAAAAATGGTTTGGGAAAAAATCATTTGAGGTCCAGGAAAACAGCGTTTATTAAAATGAAGCAAAATGGGCAAACTTAAAAAATACCAAAAATGTTCATTTTTTAATTTTAAACATTTAAAGCAACAATAGCATCAAATAAGCCAGTTATACATGAATATGGAAAGGCAGTAATCCCCAAGATATATAAGATGTCTAGTGATACATCACACATAAAGAAATGAATTATGTCCCGATTCCTGAGTCATCAAAATATAATAAATGCCAAATGTATCTCATGATAGTCATCATGACTCATGAGTCATACTCATGAGTATGACTCATGAGTTATCTACAATAATGAAATCAAGTAAATAAAATATGGATTCCCTCTACTCTTTTACGAGCAAAGGTAATCACTATAGAAACTGTTTTTCCTCTAGCATTAGGAGTAGGTTCCAACAGAGCGTAATAGCCCTTTCGTACTTGAGTCAAACATCCTCTAGAAGTAGAGACCCTGAGACAAATGTCAGAGTAGAGAAGATATACTTGGTAGAGGAGGTCATTTGCTAGATGCTACTGCTGGGCCTATCTCCCTCATTTGTGACTCTCGCTCACGCTGCAATTGGCAAACACAGTGGCACATGCCCGATTTCGGCGTGAAACTGAATATTCTTTGAAACATCCTAATCCAAGTCCTCATAGACACCATGATCATCACCACTACCTCTAGCCAATCAAGAATGGGTCTCGATGCGGGTTCCCTAAACCTCCTTGTCCACAATACAGCAGTGGTGTCAATCTCATCAATGATAGCCTTATCAATTTTATCTCAGGCTGCTTCACCCTGGCTTGAGATTGTAGTGGACGTAGACCAAATCATTAGGCGTGAGGTATCCAACTTGTGAGGGATCTTAAATTAATTTATTAGAATGTAAAGGAGCATCAAATTTAAATGACAAGGTTAATAATTTATAATTTTAAAATGAATTTGAAATTTCATTAGAAATTCTCTAACACATTCATGCTTTTAGTTGTGTATTTTTTCAAATACTGCTCTAGTTGTGCTCACAACAGGAGAAGATCCTACAATACGGCTAAGCACCCTAGAATTTTGAGTATATATAAGGCCGGAGGTTAGTTGTGCACATACACCACTAAAGTCATAGGACAACGATGACAAAGAGAAAGAGTTCAACATAAGAGTTTATACTTGAGTGAAGGGGTACATTTTAGGGAATTAGTGACAAAAGAGTTAAACAATCAATGCCACCAACAGCCGAGGGTACATAAGGGGCTTGTTTCTCTTGATTAAATGTCAATTCCATACCCTCATACATGATAGAGATCCGGTGGAAACATTGCAATCTTTCCATTCTTGAAATCTTAAAAACTGTTAAGTCTGTTTGAATTTTGAATGGGATATAGAAATTCTACTTTCTCCATATGAAATTAGAATGAAGTTGGAACCACTCTCAAACATCCCTAAACAATTAATGGTAATGTTAGAAATTTAAATAAAAGGGATAGAATAGAAAGATAAAGGAGAATGTCACTTTACTTACCATTAAATACTAGGTGGGACCTTTTTAAATAACACTAGTAAGGAAAAAATACCCTTATCTCCACACCAAAACATCATTCCCAGTTTTCTAAATTTTTTTAGACAAACGATTTTTTGCAAGCGACCGGTGAGTCGCGGTTTTCTAAATTTTTTTAAACAGACGATTTTTTGCAAACGACCCGTGAGTTTTTGGCGATTTTTTCGAAAACATCGCGATTTTTTCCTAAAAAATCGCCCAAAAATTGGCCGATTTTTTCAACGATTTTTTAGGAAAAAATCGTTTCCTTGAAAAAATCGCGATTTCTCGCGATTTTACCTATTTTTAGCCGATTTTTACAACATTGATTTATATAGATAAAAATATATGAAAAAAACACTTCCTTATTAACACATATTTTTAAAAATTTATATGATTAAACTCATACAAAGAAATCGTATTATATATTTAGATATATATAAAACTAGTAAAAATTCTTTGTAATCATTTCATTTTCCATAGAATTTAAAATTTATATGATTAAACTCATACAATTTCTATATAAAACTAGTAGAAATTCTTTATAATCATTTCAGTTTCCATAGAATTTCTTTCTTATCACCTTTTTCTTCCTTAAACTAATGGACCTATAATTTTCTTCTACTTAATTATTTTTTTTATTAAATATATATTTCAAATACATAATTTTAAAATAATAAATATATTTAGATAAACACATAATGTATATTCCAAATACATAACTATAAGATGATAAATATATTTGGATGAACACATTTGGATGAACGAAATAATTGTAAAACTCCTTATTTGTTCTAGGAATATCTTCCAAATGCATAACTCTAAAATGATAGAGAGTAGAGTTAAACTAACACACAAAATTATAAAATAATTTTTCTAGAGGATGTTTCCATACAATTTTTTATTTTATTTTAAAAAATTATAATTAAAGTAAAGAAGTATATTTATAGTTTAAGTATAAATAAATAAAAAATAAAATAATAATAATGATAATAATGTTTATTCTATTATTTTTTATGGATTTAAAGTTTGAAGAATTTTATAATTTATAATTTCAAAATTGAAGGTAATATATCCTATTCTACCTTCTTCGCATAATCTAGTGTTTCCCCTATTCAGAATAAGGTTATAAACAAGACCTAATGTGTAAGAACAAGTTAAACAAAATTGAAGATAAAGATTCCCAAAATTGCTTCAAACTCTAGGCAAAACCACCTTCTACTGAAAGGATGGCATAAGGATGCTCAATCTTCACTAAACCTTTGGGGAACAAAGAAAGAGATCATATAAGGATAGTATTAAAAATATTATTGCAACTAAATTAAAGGAGAAATTATGGTGCAATAAAGAGTTAAAAGGAAAAATAAAATGAAAATATTATAAGGAGGTGATTAACAAGGGCATTGGGCAATTCCCAAAACAACACTAGATGAAAGAATATGTTATATTTGTGACACTAAGACAATTGAAGATTAAAAACACTCTCTTAGAATGTTGAGCATATACCCAAATAAAATTTCAATTTCAAAATATCTCTCACACTACTAACCTTCTCTTTCAATTTTAAAGGATCTATCACACTATGGTGATCTTCTCTTAAAGGTTTGATTCAGTTCATCATCATCAAAATTATTTAACCTAAATATGTCTTAACTATAATCAATTAAACATTAATTAAGATATGATTAGCTTTGTTGTTAATTTTTTTTATTATTTAATATTTTGGAAATTAAAACATTTTTTTGTTAAAATAAATATTAACTTTGATTCGTTTGGATGAAAGGTTAAACTTCAATTAAGTTAATATCTTGTCTTTAAAAATATCTTGTCTTTTTAAGGTCACGGCTTAGCCGTGACCTTAAAAATAGATTATTATTATTATTATTATTATTATTATCTAAGCCTCTATCAATCATATTAAAATTGTTATGTAATCGTCGTTCAACATTGCATTGGATGGCATATCTCTATTAACT
>SNQJ01S0201613.1:3654-16847 GCA_010110895.2 Picea sitchensis | reverse complement strand
CCTATTTAGTCATTATTAATTAAGACCCTTATTTATATATTATTATTATTTATTTCTCCTAAACTAATTTGTTAAGTCAATTTGACTTAACTAAAGAAAGTAGTTGAACTAATTCAACTGATTGGGAAAGAATAAAGGCTCAATTGGATGAAGAGACAGTGGAGAATAGAAGGAGAGAGAGACAAGACTAAGGTTTTCTCTTTAGTTAAATGAGATAGTTTCATTTTTCATTCATTTCTGAGTTTACTTGAAAGCCTAATCCTCTTGTTGACAACAAGTTCTCATTGTAGACAACAAGGTTTGGGACTGAATTATACTTTTCAGCCATTTGTTTTAGAGGTTTTGAATCATCCTTGATAGTCTGTGTATTCTTGTCTATTTGTGAATTAATTTTCATGGTTGATAAAGAATATCTTACAGAGTGAAAATGGCAACAGTTTGTTGCAAGCTGATCCAGATTATTGATTTCAGTTTTATTTTACTGTTGGAGTCTTTTTGTATGGTTCTCATCATATATATCTAGATTTTTCTTTGGTCCATACCCTCGCAAGGGTTTGTAAAGAGAAATACACTTTTGGTATCTCAAAATGAAATAAAATCAAATTGGTGTTCTGTCTCATACATGTGTTTTCATGACTTGGTTACTTTTTCACTTTTTGTCTCCATGTTTACTTTATTGTAAAATCTGTATACATTTCAGTAGCTTTGTATAAATTTTATTTTACATTGCAACATATACAAATTATAAAATCAACCTTAATCCTTGTAATTAATACTCGCGGATTGAGTGAATGTTTTTGAGGCTATAAATCCTGGGTGACATTCCCAACTATCTTGTCCTAGCCAGGAAAGATCTGAAAATGATTGAGTAAGGTGTTATATACCTTTTCCTCAACAATGTTGAAGAAATATGTTGTTATTAAGTGTTCCTTGGAGGAAAAATCGGCATTCCATAGGATCAAACAAGATTTGGTTAAATCCCCTGTATTGGTCAACCCTGTCTATGCCAAAGAGTTATTTATATTCTCTTTCTCTTCTAAGGAAACCATTGTTGTTGTGTTGCTGCAAAAAAATGAAAAGGGGCATGAACATCCCATAGAATTTTTTAGAAAATCCCTCTGAGATGTTGAGCTAAAGTATGACATATTAGAAAAACAGGCCTATGTGTTGGTCAAAGCTTTGAAGGCCTTCAGGGTCTATGTGTTACAGTATAGCATGACAACCTATGTTCCTATTAGCAGGGTCAAAGAGATTCTAGTCCAGCCAAATAGTGAAGGTAAGAGAGGGAAATGGATTGTCAAATTGTTGGAGTATGACCTACACCTCAATCCCACCAAGTTGATTAAGGGATAGGGACTTGCCAAGTTGTTATCAGAATCGAAATACAAGGTGTTAGAATTTCATCAGAACTTCACCCAATCAGATGCACCCATGACACAGTATGGACAAGAAAACATCCAGGTATCTAAAAATTACTCCTCTTCACATTGGTTCAGAGATGTTATATACTTTTTGCAACATCTAGAATGTCTACCATATTTGAAAAAGACAAGGGACAAGTATCTCAAATTAAAATCTATACAATTATGCATTTTAAATCAGAACTTGTATTGGAGGATTCCTGCTAGCATCCTATTAAAATGTCTTGAAGAATATGAATCTAAAAAAGTCACAACAGATATGCATAGGGGAGTTTGTGGAGGAAGCTAGCATTGGAAATCCATATCCCTCAAGATCCTAAGGGAAAGGTACTATTGGCCTACCCTTTTCTTTGATGTATTCACCATAGTAAGGGAATGAAATGAATGTCAGAAGTTTGCAGGCAAACAAAAATTACTCTCACTAACCCTAAAACCTATCACTATTAGTGGCCCCTTTCAACAATGGGGATTAGATTTCATAGGTGAGATAAATCCACCCTCTAGTGGGCAGCACAAGTGGATTCTCACTTCCACTGACTACTTTACCAAATGGATCGATATTGTGCCCACATAGAATGCTACTGACAAGGTGATCGCGAATTTTTTGGAAACCAATAGATTTGTCAGGTTTAGCTACCCTAGAAATATTATAATAGACAATGCCCATGTATTCAATTCCAAATCCACGATTGAATTATGTGGTAGCCATGAAATTTCCTTAACACATTCCACACCCTACTAACCTCATCGGAATGGGATGGCCAATTCATCAAAAAAGACTCGCATCAGAATCATCAAGAAACTATTGACTAAAAAAGAGAAATCATAGGACTCTAAACTTAAGTATTTATTGTAGGATGATAGGATCAACACCAAGAGATATTTGGGAACCTTGCCATTTCAGCTAGTCTATGGGATAGATGATGTCTTCCCTACTCAACTAGGTCTACCAGTTCTAAATTTTTTACAGGAAGAAATTGAGGAACCAAATGAAATCCATAAGAGAATCTTTTGGATTATAGAGGTTCAACAAAAGAGAGAAGCACTGAATCATATAACTGAGGCATACCAAAGCAAGATCAAATCATATTTTGACAAGAAAAACAATAAGGAGATCTTTCAAGAAGGAGACATGATCTTAAGGTGGGATTCCAGAAGGGATGAGAAGTCTAAGCATGGTAAGTTCAATAACCTTTGGTTTGGTCCTTTTAAGGTGGTTGAGGTTCTGGACAATAATACATTTGTTTTGCACAATCTAGATGATACTGAGATTTTTGGAGGCCCAGTAAATGGGTGCTTCTTGAAACACTTTTTGCTTGAAATACTGAGGGAGGGTCCCTCTTGTACCATAGTTGATTTCATTTTTTTCAGTTGCATTCGATTAGTTAGTTATGTGTGACTAAAGACTCCATAACCCAACAAAGGCACTGAGGTGTAGTTTTAGTTTTGAATTTCAGATATGCATGGCTGAGAGACAGTGGAATAGATACATGGATGGCAGATAGAAACAAAGGTAAGAAAAGGAAGGTGGGAGAAAGTTGTTTACTTCAAAGGAACTGATCTACTATTCTTAGCTCCCCACACGGGGGTGTTGTCCCCGGTTGGAGCCAATGTTGAGACCTAAGTATGCACCCTTCCCCTCCTCTCGCATTTCCCTATTCCTTCATTAAAAATAATTCATTTTTTGTTGCTTAATGTTGGTCCCTCATTACTAAATAATTCATTTTTATCATTGCCTCTCTTAATTGATATGTTTTTGCACGATCTGTTGGCTTCCTTGAGGGAATTTTTGCATGTCATTGATTTGGTTTGAAATAATTGTCATCAAAGTTGTCATATGTTGAGCTCATGGAAGCTATAACATAATTTCATATGCAAAACAAAGTTGATTGGAAGAATTAGGCTATTCTTGCAAACGAGGATTGTTGCATTAATTTTTGAAATCGGTTTATTATTTAATGTGTTATTTTAAATATTTCAACAATTTGAATGTCGCCTGCGTATGTGAGAAATCATAGACCAATGCCTCCACACCATATTACACTCAGTTCCATCATTACACAGTATCAGTTGTGAGTGTGAGAGTTGTACCAGTTCATCATGCCCATTACAGCTCGAATGGAGGGTTAACAACACACGAGAATCTATTTCGATATGAAGGAATCCATGTTCATTGTAATATATCCATTAGAGATACTCTACCCATCATGGTTCCTCCTCGAGAATGATGGAAATTGAACAGAACCAAGCCACAAGGCTTGAAATTGTTCGAAGCCATACCCAAAATTAAAGACATTTTCATAAAGGATGAGTGGTATGATTTCCTTTGCGCATTTCAAGGACACCACATAGGCTTGGATATTCTATTTGCGCATAAATTTGATGGCTTCCAGACCATGCTTGGGGATACTTGGATTCATGTCACATAACATTGCATTGGAGAATCTTTCACTCTCCTTGTTTGTGGGAAAGGATGGTTCAAGAAAGGAAAGTTACCTCCCGATCTATGCAACAAGTTCCTGGTTCCCGAGCACCAAGACCCCGACTGGAGCCAAGGAATCCTCGTGGTGTGGATAAAGGATGACTGGACAGGATCCCTAATGACAGTACAAAGATATATCATGGGTGAAGGTCGATTCAACATCGTTCATTGTTATCACCTTTGTTTCCTTATGCATCTAAGTTGAGACAGAAAGCTTAATTTACCATACTACCTACTTAAGAGTCTAATAAAAATGGCCAAGAGGGTTCAAGGTCACCCTGAATCTTCCCACATGATCCTGTACCATCAAGGATTGATTAAATTATTGGTAACTTTCTCTCTGGAGGAACTTGAAATTCCATGGGAATATTTCTTGAGGTCAATGGTATTGAAAGAATAGGAGCAGGTCCCCAATTCACAAAACGAATGTGATGCAAGTGAGAAGTTTAGGGTTTCTTCAAATCCTGGGAGCTCGATGAACCTGTTCAACCTACAATGAGGAAAGGGAAATGCTCCGGATTTTATGAGAAGAATGAAATAACTATATATTATTAACAGGTGCTTAACACAAAATAAAAGAGATACAGTAAAACTGGTTTTCTATTCAATAAGGAAATAAGCTGAAACTATAAAATGCAGTGGAAAACAAGTTTGTTGGAATGGTGGCAGCTTATCTCTGAGAAGACATGTGACGACTGCACTCATTCACAAGAAGATGGTTACAATGAGGCTCTGAAGGCCTTTTTACAATAAACAAGAATGTAAAAAACCCTAGACATCCAAAAACCTAACCCTAGGAGATGAAGCACCAAAAGTCATGTGGGCCCCGTTTGGGTAAGTCAGTACATCAACTTACCGGGGTTGTAACTTTTGCATACGATCTCGGTTTGACGTGCTCAATGCCTTGTTAGAAAGATCTATTTGAGGAATAAAACTTTTGTGTGAGCAACATCAAAGGAACAGTCATGTTGCTCCCCGTTTTCCAAAAAACCGTCGTTTAGGGCCTCAAAATGGCTCCGAAAGTTTCAGGACCCGAAAAACTACTCAAAATAGTAACTTGCCAAAATTGCCAGAAAATTGTTTTGAGCCAGATGAAAAAGGTGGGTGGCCACCAATATCCACCTGGATCAATCCTCCCTCCTTAGGAAGAAATGGTCTCCATTTCATTGATTTTCCCCATCAGATGGGGAAATTTCTACTAAATTTGGCCCCGGGTGAGCCACTTGCCTTGGTGCAGAAGCTGCCCTGCTTTGACAAATCGATAAAGGGATCCTTTGATGTCGAGTGCCCTTGATCTATGTGTCCACAATCCGATCACTGGATGTCTGTTGTATGCAGTCGGGGTTGAGCTTTGTTGTTGTCAGTTGTTCTGCTACTTCTGAAGTGTCCAATAATGGTGGGAAATAAGGGAGAAGGAGATCCACGTTGAACACTAGGTGAAGACTAAGTAAATGAGGAATGTTGAGCTCAAAATAATTATCCCCCACAACCTTGGTGATGGTGTAGGGCCCATAACAGAGTGGGCGAAGCCTCCGATGGGGTCCTGTAAGGCGTACTTTCTGCAAGTGCAACCAAACTTTGTCACCCACTAGAAACTTATGTGGCACCCGATGTTGATCATGGCGTTGTTGGTACTTGTCATTGGAATTTTGTAGGATATTCTGAACCTGTTGTCGAATGTGTTGGATCCGCTCAATGAAATGGGTGGCTTTGTCAGCTTCAGTTGGAGGAGGAGATGATTCAGTCAAGGTGACCGCAAGGGGAAGTGAAACATCTATGGGACCCAATGGTTGGAATCCCAACCCCACCTAAAAGGGGTTGTGGGTGGTTGAGCTATGCAGGGCTCGGTTGTAGCTATGTTGGACATAGGGAAGGCTCTCATTCCATGTGTGAGGGTGCTTGGAATTATGCATATGAAGGATATGCACAATCATTCTATTTACGACCTCGGTTTGGCCATCTGTTTGTGGGTGGAAGGCTATGGATTTGGTGAGCTTGGTGTCCAGCAGTGACCAGAGGATTGACCAGAATGTGCTGAGAAATCGACTGTCCTGATCTAACACAATGGTTTGTAGGATTCCAAAATGTACGCAGACTCGTTCAAAGAAGAGCTTGGTAGTGGCCTCTGTTGTGATGATCTTCTTGCAGACAACCAGAATCACCATCTTAGAAAAGTGATCAACAACCATAAAAACACAGTGATTTCCACACTTGGTGGATGGGAGGCCCGACATGTATTCCATTGAGATGGATTCCCATGGCCCGTCAAGGGTAGGAAGAGGGGTGTATAGGCCATGTTTCTTAGTGGTCCGTTTGGCAATAACATAGGCAGTGCAGGACCTGATATACTTCCTAACCTCCTGTCAAAGTTTCAACCAGTAGAAATATCTCTGTAGCATCTCCATTGTCTTTTCGACACCGAAGTGTCCTGCCACCCGACTGTAGTGGGATTCCCAGATCATCTTCGCTCACTCAATTGATGGAACACAGATATGGCCTAGACGACACAAAAACCCATCTTGAAGATGGAAATTATCGACAACTGTGTTTGCACCCAACATTTGGTAGGTGGTGGCGAAGTCTGGTTCTGTCTCATAGAGTCGGGGCCATCCAAAGGTCTCATGGTCACAAGATTCTAGCACTATGGTGAGTACCGCGACTAGCGGTCTGCTGAGGCAATTATCGACATGGTTGGTGCTTCTTGTTTTATATTTGATGTTGAGGTGGAATTTTTGCAATTATGTGGACCACTTTTGATGACGGTCATTCTACAATCTTCCTTGTGTCTTCATGAATTGTAGTGGCTTATGATCAGTGTGGATGATTGTCTCCTTCCCAAGAATGTAATGTCTCCACTGGCAGCAAGATTACACAATGGAGTACATTTATTTGTTGTCAGTAGTGTACTTACGGACAACATCTGATAGTGTCTCACTATGATAGGCCACAAGGTGGCCATGTTGAGTGAGAATGATGCCCACAACATAGTCTGAAGCATATGTCTTGATCTCAAAGGGTTTTTGCAGGTCTAGTAGTGAAGTTACTGGAGCTGAGCACAAGCGTTGCTTCAAATCATTGAACGCTTGTTGTTGGGACCGGCCCCACTCAAATTTTGTCTTACCACCACCCATGGTTATTTGGTTGAGGGCCCATGCAATATGGGAGAATCCCAACATGATCCTATGGTAGAAATTGGCAAGGCCCAAGAAGCTTTGAAGCTCAGTGAGTGTGGTTGGGGCTGGAAAGTCACGAATGACTTGGATCTTGGTTGCATCTACATGTACGCCATGTTGATCAATGATGTATCCCAAGTAATGGACCCTGTCCATGCTGAAGGATCATTTTTCCAAGTTGGTGTATAGCTTGTGCTATCGCAGGGTGTGCAGAACCTATTGAATATGTTGCAAGTGTTGGGCCCAAGTCTTGCTATAAATGAGAATGTCATCTAGATACACCACTACAAAATTATTGGTGAGTGGTCGCAGGATATCGACCATCATCATCACGAAAGTGGTTGGAGGATTTATCAAACCAAAGGGCATGACCAACCATTCAAAAAGGACTTCCTTTGACTTGAAGGTGATATTACATATTGTTATCACTCTGTAAATTCCTAGAGGTTGTATAAAGGGCAGAAAGAATTTACAAGAGGTAACCTTAACCAACCACTTTGAAACTGGGATCTAGCCCTGCTAGTTTCAGAGAGGGATCTCTCTGTAATATTTAGATTTGTTTGAATTTTTCAGGTTTCAGGCTAGTTATAAAGAATAATACCGAGTTGTTTGTGTTTTTTAAATAGAATGGATGAATGTCATTTATGCTTCCATTGGGCTATGGGGTTTGTTTCATAAAAAGGAGATCAGAGGACAGCTTTTAAAAGATTTGTTTTACAGGGCAAGGAAATGCAATTGTTCGATCCTTTTAGAAATAAAATGATGGATTTGAAGAAAAGGTGAGATATTAGTTAAAACAAAGAAGCAATTAAGAATTTCTTTGTTATAACATCAGAAAGAAAACATATAAATCTGTAAAAGATTAAGAACAGAGTATCCAATGGAAAATTCTGCAACTTTAACTTCTTTTAGAGATTAGATTAGAAAACAACATGATAACTGAGAAAGAAAACTTTTACGAAGACAGATAAAACTTCACCAACAATTAACACACAAGAATCATGTGAAACGTCTCCTTGTATTACTGGAATGATCTCTTTGAAAAGAATACAGATTACAACTTGCTCGGGCATAAAAATCAACCCTGAGAACTTCAAAGTTTGAAGTATTTATAATAAAGATTACAAACGATCCTGTCATCAATGATCAGGATGTGGCAGATGTTATTTTTAACTATCTAGATAACAAGATGAAAAAATATGGGAACTAATGATGATGTGTCAAATCTCTCATGTTGATTTTGGGGAAGACCATTGGTGATTCATTCATATGACTTTGACTGCACTGGATGTTGACTTGGACAAAATATTTATCTTTATTCGATCAATTCACACATTTCATTCCATCTCTGTGTACCGGGGATGGTAACTTTCAATATCCGGCGGTAGATTTCATCCATCTCAGTATACTTAGTAAAAGTCAGCTTAGTGAGGAAAATGTACTTGACTTCATGTTGTATGTTGAGGTCATGTTGCAAAGTCTCCAAGAACGCTTTGCCTATGATGTTGCCCTGTATCCATGAAAACTTGGAACTGTCTTTATCCATGGTGGCAATGTTTTTCTTATAATCTGACAATGTCATCAATTTATCATTTAGGACAAGTAAACCAGGAAGGCCCTTTTTCTATAAGGCCTCAATCTTGCTAAAAAATCTCTGAACCCCAATGTCCATGTTCTAAGTTTTCTCCTCCAACTGCAGCATTAATCCTCTCTTGGTCAACACTCTTTTGACTTCAAGGATATTTTATGTCATGTCTTCAACTTTTAGGTCTTCAAGATCTTCCTTGGTTTTTGAATTCAAAAACTTGATGATCTCATTGGTTGCCGAGGGCATCTCACCTAGCTCTGTTCTTATCCTATTAATGGCATGCCTACTCTTTAACACCATATCATGTTGTTTGAACATGATTTGCACCATGGGCCAAATTTCATTTATATATTTCGAGATATCTATCCATATATTTTCCTTACCCTCTGCTAATGTCTTACCTGCCACTGTTTGTTTCTGAAGATGTTGTATTTCCTGCTTGAGATTCTTTGATACTTGTCTCTCAATATTGTATCTTGTTTGGAAAGAAGACTTGAGTTCCTATAGACTTTCAATCTCCATTTTCAGCCTATTGATCTATGCTCCCTACAGAGTCATCTCCTCCATGGACTTTGCTAGCTCCACAGTTTTTTCCAGTGTTGTCAATGGAGTTGTTGATGGAATTTATGTTGTAGTGGTTGTTGGCACAACTGTTTTACTGACTTCCGTGATGGGAACTACACTCAATGGAATGACTTCCATCGAGGTCGATTATTCCTTCTCTTTCAATAAATTTTCCAACTCTGCCTCCATTTCCCTGAGATTTGTGTTCTACTGCATGATAAGTTTCAGCAATTCCTCTTTCTCGTTTTCTACCTTAGCAATTTATTTAGCTTGTGAATCCTCTGTTGGTGGCAATTTCAGTTGTTTTCTCAAAGATGAAATATCAGCATTCTTTTTCTTCAACATTTCCTTTACTGCTTTTACATTCAAGGGATCATACCCAATCTTGAGCACCAACTCCTCTAAGGATTTTATTCTGTAATCCTTTGCAAAAGAGGATATCTTTTCCAACTTAAATTGGGTCTGAACATTGCTTAAAGACACCTGTAACTTTGTTGTCATAGAGGAAGCATGTGCCAATGTGGAGAAAACCATTTCTCCAGTCTGTCTATGCAAGTCCATCTAGTCAGCTGGATGGACTTGTTTGGTGTCAAAAACGATAGTTGACCTCTTGTAATCAGTGATCTCTTTGGGTTGAGACACCNTGCCTACTCTTTAACACCATATCATGTTGTTTGAACATGATTTGCACCATGGGCCAAATTTCATTTATATATTTCGAGATATCTATCCATATATTTTCCTTACCCTCTGCTAATGTCTTACCTGCCACTGTTTGTTTCTGAAGATGTTGTATTTCCTGCTTGAGATTCTTTGATACTTGTCTCTCAATATTGTATCTTGTTTGGAAAGAAGACTTGAGTTCCTATAGACTTTCAATCTCCATTTTCAGCCTATTGATCTATGCTCCCTACAGAGTCATCTCCTCCATGGACTTTGCTAGCTCCACAGTTTTTTCCAGTGTTGTCAATGGAGTTGTTGATGGAATTTATGTTGTAGTGGTTGTTGGCACAACTGTTTTACTGACTTCCGTGATGGGAACTACACTCAATGGAATGACTTCCATCGAGGTCGATTATTCCTTCTCTTTCAATAAATTTTCCAACTCTGCCTCCATTTCCCTGAGATTTGTGTTCTACTGCATGATAAGTTTCAGCAATTCCTCTTTCTCGTTTTCTACCTTAGCAATTTATTTAGCTTGTGAATCCTCTGTTGGTGGCAATTTCAGTTGTTTTCTCAAAGATGAAATATCAGCATTCTTTTTCTTCAACATTTCCTTTACTGCTTTTACATTCAAGGGATCATACCCAATCTTGAGCACCAACTCCTCTAAGGATTTTATTCTGTAATCCTTTGCAAAAGAGGATATCTTTTCCAACTTAAATTGGGTCTGAACATTGCTTAAAGACACCTGTAACTTTGTTGTCATAGAGGAAGCATGTGCCAATGTGGAGAAAACCATTTCTCCAGTCTGTCTATGCAAGTCCATCTAGTCAGCTGGATGGACTTGTTTGGTGTCAAAAACGATAGTTGACCTCTTGTAATCAGTGATCTCTTTGGGTTGAGACACCTGTGCTTGAAGAAATTCCAGATGCATTCTTCCTTTCTCTGTGTCAAAGGATGAAAACAATCCATGTTGTGTTGTGGAAGTTTTCTTCCAAAACTGAGAGTAGGTGTTGTTGGTCAGCGTCTAGTTCTTCTTTTTAATCATGTCATATTTTTCAAAAATGCTCAGAGGTACAGATCCTTGTGGAGTTTGGGTGGTCACAACTATCTTTGTCTTCTTCTTTGAAGAAGAAGTTGACACCATGTTTTGTCTCCTTTCAATCACTTTGGCGGAATAGGGCTCTTCCTCACCAGACATGTGAGTAGCATGAGTGGTTTTGGGTTTCTTGCAGTATACCTAAAAATATTCTGTTGATACCTCAGTGATTGAAGGTTGAGCATCATTTCTTGGCCTTTTTTCCTTGGGTACCTGTGGAGTGGTAGTCATTGAAAAAGAGACTGAGGGAGATTCATGTGGCTCTGCATCTACCAGAGTGTTTGCATCCCACTCTGTCTGGTTCACATACTTTTCAATTTTTGGTTTGAGGGTGTGAGCATAAGGTGAACTTTTTTTCTTGGATCTCATATGTGCAATGATCCCATTGGGGTCATATCGCCAAATGAAACTAGTGTTGAATTTCATTTCCTTCAATAGTTTATCTGCCTCTTTCCCAACAACTCGACTGTTGCAGATAAATGGTCATATTTTCCCTTTGATCCTCATCTGTTGTTTTTTCTTCAAAGACACAAAATGGATGTCATCTGAGTTTATCATCTGACGAATATAATCCAGTGTGAATATTCGAACAGGCACATACTTGGGAAACTTGTATGGAGCTAGTTCACACCCATACACTCTGATTTTTGTGTGATTCTGGTATAGAAACCAGTCCCCAGTCTTTGCAAGATCCAAAAGGTGCAGAACTCTTTGGATCTCCTCGTTTATCCTCGGCTCGGGTCTTCCACTAAGAATGCCTACAACTCGGTGATAAACCAACTCAATGAATTATTTAAAAGTGAACTCAGTGGAGTTTCTCCTGAGCAGTGACATCCATAAAGTGACTGCTTGAGGTTTTCCTTCCTTGTCCATCTTTTGCATGTGAAAGGAAAATTTGTCTTCTTGATAGAACATAAACATGTAGGCTAGTATTGAAGAATACCAGAACATGCCTTCTGTAGGGAAATTTGCTAGCTGGTCGTGCAGGTTCTCGGCCAAGAAAGCGTTGTAATCGAAATGGGTGGTGACTTTCTCTTCAGTAGAGAAAATGGAAAGGAAACCTAAGATAGGTTCATCCACCCATTCATATGAGAAGTAACCGAGCAAGAAACATAGTGTTGAGATAATCTGGTTTCCCTTTTCGGAAAATATGGAAGAATGGTAGGGAGGATTCGTTTTAGGGAATTGGGCATCTTGAGGGAGGAAAAGCTCAAAGATTTGCACTCTTTGGGGAAATGATAAGTTCTGATACATTTCTGTCAGAATTTCAAGTGTAAGGGGAGAACGGGGTTTGGCTCTAGGTACTTGCATCGTTTGATCGATGGCCTCGGGAGTAATTAGGAAAAAGGTTTCTCCGGTCGAAGACACTATGGCTCTCTAATCAGGGAGGTAGTGTGCTTGGCATTTGAGAGTGAATTCAGGGAAATGATAGATCTGGGGAAAAAGATACAGGGGGAAATTCGACTGCCAGAGCCCAATTTCATCGCTCTGATCAATGAAGGTGTCTTTAAACCATGACTGTAGCTCGGCAAAATCAAAATCGGACCTAGTTTATGAGATCAAGTAGTATTTATTTGCTAACGGGATCCGTTCAAGATCGACCATAGGTGGGAGAAAACGATTTTCCTCCGCATTTGACTTTTTTCTTTTGGGCACCATTGATTTCCACCTATACCTGCACACTGAACACATGTTAGTAGGCAAAAACTATGGTTGGATGAGGTGTTGCAGAGGCAAAGGAAAATGAGTCTCTGATACACAGGGAGTGTGAATGGAATGGGAATGACCGAAACGGGGTTGAAGTTTAGTGAACGAGTATCCATTAGGAGAAAAAGGATAGGTCAGATGAACAACAGGTATGTGGCCATTCATAAATGGCCAACGGATCGTTTAGAGAATGAGAGGGTAAGGTGAAGTAAATCTGACGTGTGAAAATGATTGACGTGCAGAAAGGAAATTGGGAGATGAACAGAATGGATATGACCCATAATAGTTAGATGGAGGGGACATGCTGACGGGGTGTCGAAATGGGATTTGCAATGGATGTTTCAGGGTGTGACAATTCTGAATCATGGTGGTGAGTTGGAATAATGATAGGCGGTGAATAGTTTGGAGTGGCGAGGTAAGATGTAACGAGATAATGCCACATAGGGATGGGGCCTACCTAGACACAGCTTCATTCCGGACCCCCCCTGCCTTTAAA
>SNQJ01S0201612.1:7784-24631 GCA_010110895.2 Picea sitchensis | reverse complement strand
CTTGGCTCCATTAACCATCATTAGTAATAATTTAACTTTAAATCTCTTAATTCATCAAAGGTTGTGGAAAAATACATAATAAACCATCATAATTATCTCATGAGCCTTGGATGACCATTTTAGAAAAAATGTGATAAAAGAGTGGTTATCATGGTGAATAGAGTGATTTTAAGTGGTCAAAAAGAGGTTTACTGGAAATGAAAATGGGCTCGATTTGGAGACCCAACAAGGACTTTATAATTGAAGAAAATATGCTACATAATATAGCTCAACTTTATTTGAGGAAACAATTGAACAAAGGGAAATTTCTCATATAAATAGGAAACAAAAACCTCAAGATGAGTTGTTGTAGGGTTATGTGTCTTTTCTAATGGTCATCAAATTTCCATCTAAAGTCATTGATGCTCATGATAAAACTTCAAGGAATGAAATTGATAAATGATATGGGTGGGATGATAGAGATGATGTTTATATGGGTTAACATAAAAAGGATAAAATTCACAAAAGATCTATAACTAGTAGTCAAGAAGGTGTTTCATGCGAAGTGATTAAAAAAGATTCCAAAGAAAATATTTCTAAAAGATAGAAAATAGATTATCGAAGGAAGGTGAGATGATCCATTTGGACATCGCTGGACACCCACCTCTTCCACTAAATAAAAATGGTTCTCCATCTTGGTAGTTTTATTTATCTACAAATTTTCAGGTCCTAAACTTTTGGGTCTGTTTTGAGGCCTTAAACAATGTTTTTGTCCATTTGGGGGCCTAGAGTGGCCATGGATTGCCTAGACCTGCGAACAATTGTACTGCTTAGTTATATATTTCCAATGATCTATTGTGTGCCCCAAATGAAGATTGCATGCAAAATTTGCACCCCAGGAAGTTGATGTATCAAATAACCACCTTGGGGCACACAATCATTTTGGCTCTTCATCTCCTAGGGTTTATTGATGCATGTAACATCGAATAGGTACTTCCAAATTGGATTGAGTCTAGCATGTGGAAATCATCAAGAGCCTTATAACCATGATACTTTAATTTGATTAACATCATTATTAAACTAGCGTACTTTTAGTTAGTAAGTTGAGTTTTATTTAAGGAAATACTTTAATTATGCTTTAATTATCATTAGTTAATTTAATCTTAGCCATGTAGCATCAGGTATGTACTTACACATTAGATTGTGTCTAGCATGTGGAAGTCTTGGAGAGTCTTCTAACTATGAAACTTTACTTTAATTAAAGTAATTATTAAAGTAAAGTAATTTTAATTAGTAAGTTGAGTTTTATTTAAGGAAATTCTTTAATTAGCATTAGTGAATTTTATCTTAGCCATTGATCTCAAGTGAGGTGAGAAGCAATATCATACATCAATCACTTTGGAGATTAGGTTTAGGTCATAACACAGTCTTATAAAAGCAAGGCTAGGGTAAAGGAGAAGATACCTTCTGGTGAGATACCAAGGTTGGACTTTTGGTGAGAGACCAAGGTCATAATTTTACACAAAGATAGCAAAGAAGGAATTTTTCTAGTCCGGAGTCATTCGAGAGTGTAGAAGAAAAGAAGGAATTTTTATTGCACATTGTATGAGTGAGTGATATCTCATAGAGAGAGGGTGAATATAAATCCATTCAAGTGTTGATGTAGAGAGAGTTGTATCACGGAGGATTGTGATTCAAGGAGATCTTAGATGGGTGGAGAAGGACTTCCATATATAGATATAGGAAAAGGAAGAGAGAGAGAGGGAGAGAGAGGGAGAGTAGTCGTACAATTGAAGGATTGGCCACCATGAACAATGCAATTTTTCTGGTATGGGTCACAGAGATAGCATGGGTTTTTTCATTACATTCGCATCGATAGCATAGGACAATGTGGGTTTTAGGGTAACAAGAACATTATTGTTGTACATGATCATACAACAGGTTTGGAAGTAGATCAACTAGTTAGGTGCATATGTACTTTGTCTCTTTTCTAATTGGGCCATTTTCCTAGTAAGAGAGGCCGTGTAAGATTTAAGGTTAGTTGAATGATAAGCTTAGTTGATGGAAATACTATATTTGTGTATTGTGCATGAGAGTTTTGGTTTCTTATTTAGTCTTTCGCTGTAATTTATAGTTGATAACTCAATTGTTCTTTGATTCAATAATTTATTTATTTTGAATTAACCTTCAAGTGCTAGATTGAGGGAAAAATCAATAAGGTATCAAAGCAGGTTTCTTTGGGAGGGGTCCATTATTAATATGCACAACGACAAATCTATGAGATTTGAGTGACCATAGGAGAGATCAAGTTCAGATCTAGGTTCACAATAGTAGATTTATTGGATTAGGAATGACGTGGTGGGTGCTTCAAGGACTAAGCACAAATCCACTATATTTTTGCAACAAATTTATCATATCTGTAGGAGATCTTAGAAAATATATAAACTAGCAGGCAGAAATCAAAGGATTGAATACAGGGAAATAACATTACTGAGGTAGAACTATGATTTTGCAGGTTTACATAGTTGCACAAAGGTTACAAAATTAACAAACATGTACATACATGAGTTTCAATAAGAGAAGGAACATACATATGTGGGATGCAATGGTCATAGGTGTTGGAATACTGGGAGGGGGGGGGGGTGAATTAGTATGAGAAAATCTACCACTTTTAGCCACAATATATAAACTTCAACTTAATAAACAATATATCATCAATATATCATTAGTTTATCATGAACATATAAACATAAGAAGCATCGAGTCAACATCACATCAAGTACACAATACACCATAATTTATGTGGAAACCCGAACGAGAGAAAACCACAAAATGCTTTATTATATATCAAAGAATACATTCATTGGAAGCACCAACTTACCAATTCTGTAGCTGCAACTGGAAGGAGTTTATGACCCCCTATTTACAAGATCTAACCTGAAGGAAGATACAACTCCCTGAATTCTCTGGCTCCAACCAAAAGGAGGCCAAAACCCCTTGATTCTCAGGCTCCAAGATGAAGGAAGCTCTAGCTACCTGATTCTACGGATCCAATCGGATGGAGGCTACAACCCCCTGATTCACGAGATCCAAAATGAAGGAATATCCAACTCCCTAAGTTATCTGGAACCAACTGGAAGGATGCTACAACCCCCTTTCCTTTCCCCGTCCTACCTCCCTGAAATATAAGTGTAGACCAACTATCACTACAACAATCACTGCCACTGTCATTGTCATTGTCACTGCCACTGTCACTGCCACTGTCACTATCACTGTCATTATCACTGTCACTTCCACTATGACATCAACATGTCCAACCTATCATTATCACCGATACTGAACCAGATCCTCTCATATGGATCATATACCAAGGAAACCTCTCAACTAGATGTCAATTATCACCAACACATGACTCTATCAAGCATGCGCCAATATCACCAACATACCATTAAATGATGTGTGTCTCAACCATGTACCAAAGCATGTACTAAACCATCAACTTGTACCATAAGAAACGTCAACTTTGTACCACAAACTTTACCATAACATGTACCAAACCTATACTAAATCATGTACCAAACTTGTACCAAATCATGCATCAATCATGTACCAAAACTTGTACCATACCATGTACCAAACCTGCACCAAATCATGCATGACTCATATACCAAAACATGTACCATACCATGTACCAAATCATGCATCAACCAAAACCTGTGCCATACCATGTGCCAAAACCATATCATGCATCAACTATGTATCTCACCACACATAACACACCAAGGATTTCCTCATACATATACCAAAAATGCATCTCAAACAACGTTCCCAATATCCAAGATGATCCTGAAACCATGTGCCTCAACCATATACCATATCACTCATGATATGTCTCAATCATGACATACACCATGTACCATAAGATATCATCAATGAAGTGCCTCAACAAAGTAAAAATCAACCAAGATCATATACCAAGTATATGCATGAACCATGCACCTAATATGTGCCTCAAGCATGTGCCAATGCCCCAACAATATACCAAATACTTGCCTCAAGCATGCACCATAACATCATAAACATGTAAACCTAAAAACATGCATATTAATGGGCACATACCTATTTTGGGAAGAAATTCTATTTTTGGTGCATGCCTATTTTTGGAGAAAGATATGTTTTGGGGAAAGGCCTATTTTTGGAAATAAATACCTAAATTTGGAGCACACGCAATAGGTGGAAATAAAGCAACACACAAGAGGGAAATAAATGTGGCGTGCAGGCAGACAAGCCTAACCATGATAGGGTTTGGTTTTTTTACAAATATTGTAAAGGATATAAGCCTATAAGGTAGTATAAATAAGGACCTAGGAAGTCTAGATGGGAGGATGTCAGTTAAGTAATGAGATTTAGATAGCCGGGAAGCAACTAATTATAATCATTTTGGTTGTAGATTCGAATAAGTTAGTATTTGAGGGTTAGGTCATAGGATGAGGAGCCTGGTGTGATCTAGTCAGCCTCACAGAGGGTTCCTACCCTCATTTTGATTATATTATTGAAGATGTAATGCATACAGTGAAAATTTTTGTAGTAGAATAAATAAAAGGGTAGAGAAGACATATCTTTTTGGAAGTAGCCCCAAGAGGGGGTGAACCACAGTAAAATCCTATGATCTATGTGTTTTTTAATGAATTATTTACTTTTTTGTTGATCATTATCTTAAGAATGAATGGTTAAAGTAGCTATATGAACATGCATGCCTAGGTTAAAATATGAATGAATCCTATAAGTATATGAATGATTAACAAATATAATGCACAAGTAAGAAAGAATCCAACCACAATCCACACTCATTCCTAGACCGTAAACACCTGAGTATTGCAGTCCCCCATAAAATCTATCTCGGGTGAGACTCGGTTGCGCATCCTGTGTGTAGCATTGCCTTCTGGTTTACGAGGAGGGACGATAGTTTTGAGGGTTTTTTTAAAAACCTGCTTGAGATAAGAACTTGGGTCAGCCCAAGAAGAAGTTAAAACCAACAAATGGTTATGTTTTCAGTTGGAATTGCACAGGATTGAGTGGATGGGATCTGTGGAAGAAATGCACAGAGGATAAAAGTATAGAAGGGAATGTTCAGGCCATGGAATCCAATGCAAGAAGAGATTGAAACATGGTTGAAAACAAAGGAACTTGAGGTTGCACAAAAGGACAACATAAACCCTAATTTAACACCATGAAAATATCTCGACAAATACATGTTTAGTGACTTTCATGAGGTATTTTTCTGTAATTTCCCACATTTGTTGAAGGAGTGGTTATTGAGATTAAAGGAAAACCACCCTACGAATAAGATCAAATAACTAGAGTGGAATCGTACAGAGATTGTGCATTTACAACAAGTTAATGACAAATTCACGTGCATAGTAGATTTTTGGTTAGATAGTATTGTTGCAAGGCTTATTATTGAATTTGCAGTAGATATGGTGAAGTCCTACACTACAGAAGAGAACAACTTTCTAAAAGGACCCAGAGGTAGGTACATTATATAATTGTATACTTCAATCAATATGTTATTGTATGACAATGGTGTGATAACCATGGAATCATACAACTAAAATTCCTTACGTGCATGGGGGAAGGGGGGAAGCACTAACATGAGGTTGAGATATGGACAAGGATATGGATAAGGGAAGGAAGAAGGAGTCCATGTACCCAATCATGATAGAAGAGGGCCAGATAAAGCATATAATGGAAAAATATGGAAAGACGCACAACATAATACCTTACCAATATAAAATGAATAACAAGAAGAGAGCCATAGCCGACAGAGAGGGATTAGCGAGCAATGAAGAAGAGGTAGAGGAACTCCGGGCTATGGAGCATATTGAGGAAATACTACCCACAACATATGAAAGGAAAAAAGGATGTCTAGGGTGAATAATAGAATGCATAACTCCAATCTAGATAATTGTCAGTGTGGAACCTACAACCCTATGTGCGACTAATACACCAGAAATAACACCCGTGTTTAGAAAACTGAATTTTAATGGAAAAAAAGAAACAAGACAGGGATCCAATCAAGGAAAATAAAATGGAGGAGAATGTTCAGGAAGTAACAATAAATTATCTACACCGTGCAGAGGCAATAGTTTGACAAATTTCAAAATGGCAGGACATGATCCCATGATCAGATTACCATAATTTCAGGGAGAAGCATTAGAGGACCTTGAAAATCACTTATTCATTTGTGAGAAGATATGGGAAGCAAAGAAGATCACAAATGAGGATAAAAATCTCTCATAGTTATCTATCACACTAAGATACCATGCGTTGGACTGGTACATGAGCTTGGATCTAAACAATCCATAAGGAGTACCAAAGACTATCGTAGATGTGAAAAAAGTACTGGTAAACGAATTCCAGAAGCCAAGATTAGAAGACCAATACATGAATGAAATGATTGAAATCAGGAAGAAACTAGGTGAGTCTATTTGGGAGATTGATAAGAAGTTCAAACATCTGAAAGGTAAGTTGAAATATGCAATTACTGACATGCAACATAGACACTTATTTGTGAACTCACAAGTACCATACTTGAAGTATCCATTAATACAACATAAGTTCGAAACTCAGGAAGAGGCTCTGCAGGAAGCCTTGCAACTAGAAGAGAACTAGTATCAACAGACATATCCATCAATAGAGGAGTTGAAGGAGGATTTGAAGAATCTAACATTTAAACTTAACAAGAATAATGGGAAAGAGAAAACATAAGTTGTTTGGTGTACACTATGTAGGACAAAAGGACACCATAAGAATGAATGTCCAACTTTTGCGTAGTACATGGAAATAGGGGTGTTTAACCCCTTACCAACAGGAGGAACATGGTGTGATATTTGTAAGATGCATGCGAATGATCCATATCATTGTCCAATGATGCATAAGTATAAGATAGTACCAAAAAGTTCATATTGCAATTTTTCCAAATCAGTGGGTCATGATGATAAATATTGTAGAATGATGGAGATGATGAGAGAAAGAAATTCAAAAACTTATATGGTGCAAGAAGCAATGATGACATGACAATTTGTACATTAGTTTAGCTAGGTACCACCACCATACAACAATGTGCAGCCACATTACAACAATGTGCAACCATAGTACAATAATGCGCAACCAGAATACAATAATTCACAACCACAGTATAACCCTACATAGTATAACCAAGTACCCCAATACAATGCATTACGAGGAGATCAAGGTGGATATAGAGGTGGAGGATGAGGAAAAGGAGGATTTGGATGAGGCAGAGGACCAATAGTGTGCGTTAACTACCAACAACTAGGAAATTATGCAAGGGATTTTCCACTTCCACCAATGACATTTATGTATTGTCGCGCAACAAACCATGACACAGATGACTACCCAACACTCTTGGGAAAGATCCAGGAAAAAAGGAACTAGAAAAACCATAATGTATAGTGGATTTCTACAGAATCTAGGGATGATGGGAGAAAAATCACTATAGTCACTTGAGGAGGAACTAAGATAGGAGTTGATGTAGCAAAACAATATCCATCTCAACACCAATGGGTTAAGAAGAATACTGAGCCACAATAGTATTTTGACGCATAGAAAGAAAAGGAAACATTTAAGGAGTCCAGATAGGATTTTCTTGAGAAGAATATTGCATCTACATTAGTTGCGCAATAAATTCAGAACCCACCAATGTATGAGATTCTATCCTTAATGGACCATACCGGTAAAGGAAAACCTTTAGAGAAAGTAAGTACCATAAAGAATTTTTTGTAATCCTGTGTTAAGTTATTGAATGATCCATCATCTGTTAAGGTCTTGCAAAATATGCTAGAAATATGAAACACAGAGGTAGAAGGGAAGATAGAGCGGAAAACAATCAATCATCTCCATACAAGAAGAAGGACAAGTAGAGAATTCAAAATGAATGCTAACATTGGGGATTTCAACATGGGATATATTATACTAGATTTAGGCTCCGAAGTAAATATCTTTCCTAAGAATACATGGCAGTGTATGGGAGAACCCACATTAGGCTATTAACATATCCAGTTGAAACTAGCAAATAAACACAGAGTGTTACCAATTGTAAGGCTTAAAGGTGTGACAGTATATTTGGATGGAGTGCGCACTATCGAACATTTTGAAGTGATAAAGATACTATGTGGCACAACACCTTACCCAACATTACTTGGATTGGACTGGGCATTTTATAACCAGGCTATAATCAACCTGAAGACAAGAAAAATGAATTTTGAATCATGAAAATATAGAGTCATTGCACCATTGGATCCTTCATAAGGAGAAAGGTTTGTAGAGGTGATTAGTTTGGATATGGAAGAAAAAAACTAGTTGAACAAAACCACCATGCGATAAGAGGATTATGTCAACCCAACTATAAATGGGGTACTCAGTTGGAGAAGCATTACATCATGTGCTTCCAACTCAGACACGGGTTTGGAGAATTGGCAACAACGATTAGACGAAGTTTCCACAAGGAGGTGCGCAAGTATAGACCATGCAGTAAGATGGGATGGTACAGAGATAAGGGAAGCTCCTAGTTTTCTTGGGCTAAACGACTTAGAGGAATTATTGAAAAAATATGAAGAGGAAGTGTTAGAAAATCATAGGCTCTTAGACCTATATATTTCCCTAAAGGAAACACCTACAATATGGTGGGTTACACACAATGAAACAATTGAGGACTAATATAAGTGTAAACAACTACCGCGATTATATTTGGCATAGAACAAGGGAGAAATATAGTGCAAAAGTATGATGGGAAAGGAACACCAGTTGAACACTTGGAGAAGTGCAGAACACAATGGAGGATGACACTACCAAAAGAATGGCATCATCACTTTATTCATACATTGGAAAGGATCCTAGGGAGATGGTACATAGACCAGGAGATACACATAGGCACTAAAAAATGGACATGATTACATCATAATTTTGTAGTAACCTTCTCATTTGAACATGAGAACCCCAACATTGATTCAACGCTGAAGTTGATATGGGGAGTGATATTTGTTGATGAACCATACGTTTAAATCATGATAGAATATCAACAACATAACAGACAAATAGTCAAATAATTACTCACATGTTATCATGTCGAAGAGGAAACACCAAATAAATATGATCCACACAACATTCAAATCACAAATATTGAAAGAGAGAGAGAGAGGTGGAAGGCCCATCTCTGGATTCAAAGGAATTTTCTGCACCAATCAAAGTTAATAAAGTCAACATTGGGTCAAATGACAATCCTAATATGGTAATTATTTGAGACTTTTGGGATGAGAAAAAATTAGAAAGAATAACCGAGTTACTGTGCAAATACAATGACCTATTTCCAACAACCTTTACAAATATGAAAGGCATAGTAGAGGAGATAGGTGAGATGAATATACCCCTCAAACCCGAGGCTAGACCTATTAGACAAAGACGTTATAGACTGAATCTAGTGTATAATAATAAAGTGAAAGCAAAAATTGACCGAATGTTCAAAGCTGGTATTATAGAACCAATAGAGGAATCTAAATGGATCAATCCCATGGTATTCCAAGAAAATAAGCAAGGGGGGATAAGGATTTGTGTATACTTGAGGAAAATGAATGATTCTTTCTTACATGACTCTTTCCCTACGCCTTTTATAGATGAGGTATTAGAGAATGTGGGAGACCAAGAACCATATTCATTCAAAGATGGATTCTTAGGGTACTAGCTGATCAAAATATCTCTAGAGGACAGGTATAAGACTAGTTTTTCTACAGAATGGGAATCCTACCAATATGAAATCATGCCATTTGTACTGAAGAATGCACCAATTATCTTTTCAAGGGTAGTGATAGCTGCTTTTAAGGAATTCATACATCAATTTCTATAATTATATATGGATGATTAGACTATGTATAGTCTCTTGAGGGACCATGTAAAAGTGTTAAGACTAATGTTGGAAAAATATAGGCAATATCAGATATAATTAAACTTCAAGAAATGCATTTTTGGTACACCTTTTGGGATATTGTTGGGACATATAATGTGTAAACAAGGTTTACTAGTTGACCCTGCTAAGATTGCAGTCATTGTGAATTTACCACCATCAAAGTCATTGCGCCAGTTAAGAGCAACATTGGGACATACAGGCTATTACAAGAAGTTTATAAAGGGGTATGTGTATATTACTGTACCAATGGAAAATATGTTAAAGAAGGACACTAGATTTCAGTGGAATGAGGATTGTCAGCAAGGATTGGACGCTCTAAAGGAAAAGATGGTAACAACACCTATATTAGTATTTCTAGATTGGGAAAATACATTTCATGTGCATGTAGATGCATCGACAATAACACTTGGAGAAATTCTGGCACAACAAAGAGTAGGGGACTTAGACCATCCTATAGCCTTTGCAAGTAGGAAGTTTTCAGAATCGGAGTAGAACTACAACACCATAGAAAGAGAAGGCTTAGCCATGGTATATGCACTTCAAAAATTCAGGCATTATTTACAGGGTAAAAACTTTAAAATGTTCACAAATCATTATGCCCTCAAATATCTAGTCAGAAAGCCAGTGTTTGGGGGGGGAGATATGTATATGGTTTTTATTATTCAAGAATTTGATTTTGAAGGAATATTCAAACCAGCGAAGTGAAATGCAAGACCTGATGACATGTCAATGGTAACTAATGGAGAAGAACCTACTAACTTGGAAGACAACTTCCCTGATGCACAATTATTTTCAGTACAGGTAGTTGGTGAATACTTCGCTGATATTATTGAATACTTAAGTACATGAGTTGTGCCATAGGAATTTATCATTGTGCAGAAGAAAAACCTGGTAGTCAGAGCTTTAGACTATGAACTCATTGAAGGTCATTTATACAAGATGGGAGCAGATAACATTTTGAGAAGGTGTGTATTGGAACATGAATGACCCAGGGTTTTAGCAGAAGCTCATGAAGGTATAGCTGGAGGACACTATGCAGGAAAATCTACCATGCAGAAGGTATTGCGTGTAGGATTATGGTGGAAAATAGTTCATAAATATGCCAAGGAATATTGATAGAACTGTGATGTCTGTCAGAGGGTTGGAAAACCCAACATAAGGGATGAGATGCCCCTAAGCCCACAAGTAACTCTGTAGGTATTTGAAAAATGGAAAATAGACTTTGTTGGACATATTAATCCACTAGAAAATAGTTCAGGAGAAAGATATATCATTACTTTGACCGAATACTTAACAAGATGGGAAGAAGAAGCACTAGTCAAATATTGTAGCACAGAGACAACAACACACTTCTTATTTGAGAAAGTGATCACCAAATTTGGATGTCCTGGGATTTTGATGAGTGACCAAGGAACTCATTTTATAAATAATATCATCAGGGCTATGAATGAGGAGTTTGAAGTCTATCACTAGAAGAGTACACCATATCATCCTCAAGAAAATGGGACAGTAGAAGCCATCAATGATATTTTGGAAAATTATTTGATTAAGATATGCAATGTTAACAAGGATGATTGAGACTTGAAAATACCAGCAATACTATGGGAATACAAGACCACATGCAAGAAGTTGATAGGGCATACACCATTCATATTGTTGTATGGATAGGAAGCAGTGGTGCCATTAGAATTTTTGGCACCCAGTCTACGTGTAGCAACAATTACCAAAATGATAGAAAGAGACACAACAAAAGAGAGGTTATGTCGATTAATGGAAATATAAGATAATAGGGTTTTGGTAGGATTTCACTAGGAAGTACAAAAAGAAAGGGACAAAGGCTGACATGAAAGACATATTAAAAATAAGAGCTTTAAGGAGGGGAACCTAGTTCTTCTCTATGACAACAAATTTTTGCAACATCCTGGTAAGTTTAGAATGGATTAGCTAGGGCCTTATGAAGTAAAGACTATCACAGATGGGGGATCTACACAGCTAAATGATTTGGGAGGAACATAACTGAAATGAATGGTCAATAGTGGCCGACTGAAACTGTACATGGACATTCGACCTACTAACTCTTAAAAGTTACAAAAAAGTAAGAAAGTCATGTATATAGTGTACTATAGTAGATATTAGGAAAGAAAAATGATAAAAATGAATAAAAAGTGGAAAAGGAAGAAAAAGGAACAAAAAAATAGAAAAAGAAAAAAAAGAAAAAAAGAGGCAGAAGTTGACTGAACATTAGGAAAATGGGAAAAAAGTCACGCATAGAAATTACTGCGACAACATAGAAAGACAACGCGTTGAAAAAATTGGACTTTGTGAAAATGGACGTAAAAATTGAAAAACAATTATGACCAAGTCTATAAAGTGCAGAAAGCATGCGTTAGTTTGACACTTACTTCTTTTGGAGCACAAAGAAAAATACAAGTGCGTTCCCTAGAAATAATTGTGCGAAGAAGAGAGCGAGGGTTTGAATCGGATAAAAGATGAAACCACCAAAGTTTGGTGCTCCAGGACAGTATGTATGGGTTACTTGACATGGCCAAAGGAGGAAGGAAAGGATGAGGGATCCTGAGAATGTCATCGAGCTCGAAGATGTCACTACTTCTGAGACATATTGAATTAACCCAACATGGATTGAGGAGGAACCATCAACAACGACATAATGGGAAGTAGGGAAGATCTTTGGGACTTGAGATGATATTCCAAACCCTAATCCTGAAAAAATTGCTAAACTAATGAAATGATCAGGGCCACGATGAAGAGGAGGTGTTGGTTGAGGATATCACCAACCAACTAGACTCCAAAGGGGAAGAATATGACACATAAAAAGCAGAGGCAGGTCCATCTGCTTTTAGTTAGAAATTAAAAGTGTGGGACGCCATGAACATTACACTTCCCTACCTCCCATATGAAGTGGTCACTATGGACGACATGCTTGGAAAAGTATCGAAACTTAGGTACTCATACCACGATGTGCATGATGCAACCAAGTTCCTAGATTTGGTCGAGGAATCCTACCTAGAAAAAAAAGGGGAAATTGTACCCCTAGACAAACCAATAATGGAGCCCGCATAGTGGATAATAGGGATTTACAACTTCGGGATAATGAACCTCCTGGACATACCACACTTTGGGTGTGGTAAAAATGTTGGGTTTTGAGTCAAACAATTGCTATATCGAGTACATGGAGACATCCTTTGGATGGATAGGACGGTACAACTTGATACTGTATTGATCGCCAAAATTACAGTATTACCTAGAGTAGGCACACAACCATAGGAGTACTTGGACAACAAGGTGTGTGAGAAGGAGATCATTGAGCTGGTGAAAGCACAATTTGGCATCAATAGGGAAAACATGGCCATTACGATCAGAGATATCAATGACAATGTGACAAGGTTCTCCAACAAGCTCATGGATTGCAATTTGTTGAGGAAGTGTAGGAAAGAAGAGGCTCATGCAGAAGGCATCACATTAGCCATGTAGTGTGTGAAGGGAGTAATTTTTAGTTGAGCGTCATACCTCCTGAACCAATTTTTGATCGACTGCAGAGATACGCAGGATAATGGAAGTGAGTTCTATTATTCTTGGCTCATCATTCTCATAACTTTGGAAGGATGGTGGGAGCCAAAGTTTACATCCTTTCTATATAGGAAAGGAAAGTGCTATGCGACCAGATCTGAGTCCTATTGACAGGCAAGGATAATAAGAATTAGTAGGAAAATAACACAGTATTTGTGATGTTGCTACAAGAAATACAACAACATAGAACCAATCTGTGGCGCATTCCTATGGAGGTGGTCCAGGAAACTAAAGCGATAGCCAAGTTTAAGGAATCTAGGAACCACATGTGGATAAAATCCACAAGGGATCCAAAGAAGGCATGGTTGGAGATGCAATATTGTGTCACAAGGGAAGATATTGAATGGATAATCAAAGATTGGCCAATGTAGTGGAAGTTACCAGTATAAAAACCAACAACAAATCCAATCGTGACACAATCCACCAAGGTCAAGGAAAAGGCCGAAGCAGGTCCCTCAGCAAAAAAAAAATCCCAGCTGATAACACTAGGAAGGTTGTAGCACGAACTCAAACATCAAAAAGTAGTGCAATTTCCAAAATACCAAGAAGGACAACAATAGTGACCAAGAAAAACAATTAGCATGACGCCAAAAAGAGGGACACATCTCAGGATGGCAAGGAAAGGGTACAAGTCACAATGAGTGGGGAAAAACCCTCACAGAAAAAAACAATGACAACACAGGGAGAGGAGGCAAGAAAAAATAGGAAGTATACCAAGGAATACCCAATCATCACCGTGACAGAGGATGATGTTGATTTCATTGCAGATAAGGTCCAGGACATGGGGGAAGAGGTGGTTTGCATTGCAGAGGCACAAAGAGAAGAGATCATGGCCAAACTCATAAAATTCCATGAAACTATAAAATAGTTACATATTCATGCAATACCAAAGGCGACAATGCAACAACATGAAAATACACAGTGACCCCCTATGCAGAAAGAAGGATATGAGATGGTTCAAATAGTAATGCAAGGCATGAATACATTCACAGTCACATGACAAATGGTCAGAATGGATCAAGAGACTATGCAAAAACCCGTGGGGGAAATTGACCAATTCGAGTTAGTCATGGCTCAGATACCCACCAAGGAACTACATAGAATCCGGGATAGTATAATGCAAGAAGTACAATCCGGAGCCCACGCAGATAACACTAACTTGGATGTGGGTAAGGGAGTCACAGAAATGTTACAAATCACCTACGACCAATTGACATTGTAGAAAGAGGAGGAGAAAGAACACACTAGAAATATAGAGTAGGGGATAACAATGGTATACGACCACATTCGGGTATCGCGCAAGAACTAAAGAGGGGTGCATAAGAAAAGACAAAAATCATTTCACAGACAATTGAGGGATATAGGCAGGAAATCGAGGATCTAAAATATAAAAATTAATCCCATGACTCCTCCTGAGATTCACGAACAGAGAGAACAACATTATGCATTCCATATAGTGAAGATGGAAAAGGAAGCAAGGGAATTCACATAACTGTTTGAAAAAAATGCACAGATCTAGACCATCTTGGAAGAGGATGAAAAGTTCCAACAGTTGGACCAACAAGAGGAGAAAATCAACACCTCCATATAGGAGTTAAAACAATGACAGAAAACCATGAGCATTATAGAGCGCTTTAAGGTCACGCAGGAAATGAAGACTTTGTAGATAGAGTTAAAGACAATGCAAATGAATAAGAAAGAAATATAAGCCTAGTTGGATCCCCTCTAGGAACACGCCTCACCGATGATTGAGTAGCTGGAGGAGGAGAAGACAAGCATGGATCAGGCACATTCAGAGAGAGAAACATTACTATGGGAACAAATAACAACGCAGATAGTTGAGGCACTAACAGACAAAGCTACGAAGGTGAAGGAAAAATGAAAGGAAGTAGTAGAGAAGTTCCACAACTTGGAGAAGGATGTACAAGAATCCTGCATCACTTGAGTGTGTTAGGATGAGACACATGTCAGTGTTGGGGGCCTATTGGGTGCAGATCTATTTTGGGAAGAAAGTCTACTTTGGGCGCAGGCCTATTTTTGGAGAAATATCTATTTTGGGGAAAGACCTATTTTTGGAAAGAAATACCTAATTTTGGAGCGTGCACAACAGGTGGCAAGAAAGAAACATGCAGAAACAGAAGGAAAAGAAACATGCAGGAGGAAAAACAATATGGCGCGCAGGTAGAAAAGACTAACCATGATAGGGTTAGGGTTTTTTACAAAGATTGCAATGACTATAAGCCTATAAGGTAGTATAAATAAGGACCTAGGAGGTCCTAGATGGGAGGTTGTCAGTTAAGTATTGAGAGTTAGATGGTCGGGAAGCGACTAATTGTAATCAGTTTGCTGGTATAGTTGAATAAGTTAGTCTTTGATGGTTAGGTCACATAATGAGGAGCCTGATGTGATCAAGTCAGCCTCAGAGAGTGTTCCTAACCTCATTTTGATTGTATTACTGAATATGTAATGTGCGTAGTGCAATATTTTGCAGCAGAATAAATAAAAAGAAGAGAAGGTAGATCTTTGTGGACATAGCCCCATGAGAGGGTTAACCATGGTAAAATCCTATGTTCTATGTGATTTTTAATAAATTATTTACTTTTCTTTTGATCATTATCTTAAGAATGAATGGTTAAAGTAGTTATATCAACATGCATTCCTAGGTTTAAATATGAATGAATCCTAGAAGTAGATGAATGATTAACAAAGAAAATGCATAAGGAAGAAAGAAGCCAACTACTCATTCATGGACTGCAAACACTTGAGTATTGCAGTCCCCCATAAAATATATCTCGGGAGAGACTGCATTATGAATCCTATGTGTAGCGTTGCCTTCTGGTTTACGAGGAGTGCCAATAGTTTTGAGGGTTTTGTTGGAAACCTGCTTAAGATTAGAACCTGGGTCAACCCAAGAAGAAGTTAAAACCAACACATATAAACATACATGTAACTCTGTAATAGACATGGTGTATGTGATCAAAGACCTGTATACCTTCCTCAACTTCAACAACATGAGAATACCATCTTCATCAAACTTTACCTTAGTCTCACGGGACTAGTTTTTGGATTATTCACAAACCCTAACTTTCAACAAGCATAAATTTGTACCTGTAATGAATAAAGGTCTGAAACATGTACCCAATATTATTCAATATTGTCTCTACAATTCCTCCAAGTTTCATTGCTTGGAACATCCCAGAAAAGGATTTATAGAAAAAATGGTAGACCTTGATGAATTCTGGCTTATTCTAGAGAGAAACATTGTACAACATGCCACACATGGAATATTTGATATATA
>SNQJ01S0201611.1:0-16847 GCA_010110895.2 Picea sitchensis | reverse complement strand
TTTTCAATACTTCCATGATATCCCCTTTTAAACCATCCATCTTAGTATCCAACTTAGCTTCCATTGAATCCATCTTAGTATCCAACTTAGCTTCCATTGAATCCATCTTCTTTTGTAGTTCATTTATGTACCTACACATTTCGTCACCTTCATCAAGAGTCCAATTAGGATTTTTTGGAGGCTTATTTGGTGTAGAAGTTCCCTTTTTTGGTGGCATGTTGGCCAAGTATCACTTTTGAACCTTGATTTTGAGGTGGTTCTACTAGACAATATTTATTCTATTGTATCTCCTAATTTTTGGCTCTTATGGGTATGAAACTTTCTTTTATGTAGTTATCTGGTATTTCTTCTCTACAATGCCATAGGTCTGATCAAAATTGGATGTACCAAGTGGAATTTACGGTAACTTCCCCACAACTTGCCTATTTTTGTCCTTTCCAGGAGATCTCACTTGTATAGCATGCCCCGCACAAAATAACTGATATAAAATTATGAAACTCACACCAGGAATACTACAGACTGTCCATGATCCAATGAAACTAGTCCCACTCAATTTGGATACTCTAGGAAGAAGTTATGGTTGTTTTACCTGGAACACCTTCTTGAGACTAGTCAATAGGATTATTCAGATACCATATCTTACACAGGGTGTATATATAAATTTAAAATGACCCAGAAGCTGAACTTTTTACCACATATACTTTACTAATTTTTGTAAATATCATCTGTAGTTTAGGGTTTGAAACGTTACAAATAATGTTTTATAGCGAAAATTCTGGAATGACTCAGTTCAGGATGATTCCATAACCCTATCTTGTATAGGTTGTATCTCCAAAAGTATAATGCCTCAAGAGATGAATTTTGAAACCAATGTACCTTGATCCATCTACTAAATACCCTCCAAGATGTTCCTTCTGAAACATTGTAGAAACAATTTTATAGCGAAAATTCCAAGGTGTCTCAGATGTAGCAGCGAAACCCCAAGACCTTGAGCTCTGATACCATATGTTAAGAACCAAATATAAATATAGCATAGAAAAACCTCAGAAAAAGTACTGAACACCTTGAAAAAGAGATAATTTCAGATAATAAGCCTCTTCAAGGGTGAAACCTCCTTTTACCCCACTTAAATGTTCAAGTACAAGATGATTCAAAATGAAAATGTCTCCTTGGTATATATAGGAGACTAGGAGGTATAATTACAACTAATGGCCTAAAGCCGACATAAATAAAATAACATTACTAATATAATATTCCCCAATTAAGGGGTAATGAGCCAATATTAGGGCTTAACAACATGTGTACTATATTTTTCATATACTTTCGAAGTTGTATAAATATATGTTAATTTATTAATTGACAATGCATCTTTTACATATCTGACATATTGCAGTTGAAACACCACAAGGCTATGCGGTGCAATGGTCATAAATTTTGCATCAAACAATTGGATGAAACTAGGAAAACTTCTGATAGTGGGATAACTGCAATATTCTAGGTCACTAATGTTTCCTCTAGGAGTGACAAACATCCCCGAGAATCTGAAAATAGATACTATGGGTATTTAAACGATATAGTTGAGTGTGACTTTAATTCCTTCAAATTAGATATGTTCGATGTCAAATGGTATAGGTTACGAATGCATGAACGTGATGAGGAAAGAACTGTTATTCAACATGCCAACGGATTTCCAATGATTAAAACAACGGTCTTTGAAAGAGGACATGATCGCTATGTTTTTCCAAGCCAATGTGAACATGTCTTTTACTCAAATGTTCCAGGTGAAAGGGATTGGTCATTTGTTGTTAGATATGATCCAAGAGGAAGGCCAATTAAGTATACTCATTTACAGGAAGAAGATGATATTGAAGATCAATAAGATGATTTGACAGATCAGATAGAGCCGGAAGATCATGGAGGGTTGACAGATGAAGAAGACGAAGAAGATCATGATCCAGGCATAAGAGACAATATTTCAATTCTTGATGATGATGTCGATGAAAATATGCTCGAAAATAACATTGATGACGATGATGATATCATCAATCCTTTCAACATCGTTTCAAAACCAGATGATGATACATATGTCGAATTCGATGAAGAAGATCAAGATAGAGAATAAGGATGATTACATAGATGTTGAGGTTGGATTACGTATGTGACTATATAATATTTTAATTTGTATGAATTATACTCTTAAAATAATTTACTTTTAATGTCATGGGTTAATTACATGTTTTTAAGTGTTATGCGATGTTTTTATATCCTAGGTTACACGTTGTTTAATTATTATTTGAAACCTGAAAATAGTTTCCAATATACTAAAGTACGTGGTAGACTAAACATATCATTTAGAAACACATAATTTCATGTACCTTCACTAATTTTTGTTTTGTAGTTTCTATGCATGAATCTTAATAGGACGTTGTTTTTTATTATTTTCTATTTTATAGATTGGGTTTTGGGGATCAATTGAGAGTGATGTGAGGGGGAGGGGATGGGCCATGTGAGCTTCCACCTTCATGTGGTTGGCCTTGTTCAATAGAGGATAAATTATTCTTGAAACCAAGAGAAGCTCTTTTATTTTTATACCATCATGATCGTATAAGATTTCATCAATATTTTTACCTATTTGAATCTTCTTAGAATTGAGATTCGTTACATAGTCATTGAAAAAAGACAAAAGACTTATGTAGAAGATATTAATTTGGTCTTTGTGTGGGACATTTTATCCCATTAGTATGTTCTGTACAAAAATAATGGATCTTGGGAACTACACCATGGTCAAGGAACGAGGAAAGGGGAATAAGGAATGAGGAACTAGTAACGAGGAATGAGGAACGAGGAACAAGGAACAAGGAACAAAAATTGAACGAGGATTAGACACCGGCAACAGTGACCTGCGAATGGGGCCAAAGTTGAGATTTTTTCAAACAGTTTATGTATGCACTGAAATTTGTCATGGATAGACTATTGGCATGCCTTAATGGTATGGGAAGGTTTCTGGACTCAAATTTGAGTGACACACCCACTTTATTCCATCATCAATTCATCATGTAAACCATAAACCCTAATATTCTTTCAAAGTACCCAATTTGGTTGATGCAAGTTTTAGGCTTTTGTTAGTCTTTCTTCATTTTTCTTTCAGGTTCTACATTAATGTATATACAATGTATATGCGTCATAGTTGTGATGAAAAATCCTTCTATTTCGTTGATTGCTTAATCAACACCATCAAGATACTAGAGGCGGGAAAAAGTGACATGTGAATGGGGCCAACGTTGAAATGTTTTCAAATTGTATCTGTATGCATTGAAATTTTACCTGGATAGACTATTCGCATGCCTTAACAATATGGGGAGGGTTTCTGGACTCAAATTTGACTGACACACCCACTTTCTTCCATCATCAATTCACCATGGAAACCATAAACCCTATTTTTCATATGTTCTAATAGATATGTTAATGATTCCAAGTTTCATATTTTTATTTGACTGAAGGTCTAACTAGCTTGCAAAGTATGAAATTGAGATTTCAAGTTGATAAACCAAATATGAAATGAATCCAAGCATCATTTGATATCGTCGCAAGAGAGACAAATGTAAATAATCTTGCGACAAATTTGCTATACTATCGACGAAAAAAGTTTGTCGATAGTATAGCTAATTCGTTGCAAGAATATTGTGTCTAATTTGAATGGTGTTACATGGTTTGCAAGGATTGTAGGGCTTATATTATGGTGCAATGTAGTCTATTCTATAAGAACAATCTCTATGCCAAACCTCAAAATGGATAGTACCATATCTTGTTCATAAGACAAATATTCTTGGTATGTTTCCTTTGTGGATATGGTGGCTCAAGCTCGTAGTACACATGATGCCTTACAATGAAATGTAACAATTTTACTATTGAATGATAGTGTTATGTCACCCATGGTTAAGGAAAGAAATTAATTTTCTTAGGTCCTATTTGAATCTTCTTAGAAATGAGATTCGTTACATAGTCATAGAAAAAAGACAAAAGACTTATGTAGCGGATATTAATTTGGTCTTTGTGTGGGACATCTAATGCCATTAGTATGTTTTGTACAAAAATAATGGATCTTGGGGACTACACCATGTTCAAGGAACGAGGAAAGAGGAACGAGGAACAAAAATTGTACGAGGACTAGACACCGGCAACAATGACTTGCGAATGGGGCCAACATTGAAATTTTTTCAAACAATTTCTGTATGCACTAAAATTTGTCATGAATAGACTATTGGCATGCCTTAACGATATGGGAGGTTTTTTGGACTCAAATTTGAGTGACAAACCCACTTTATTCCATCATTAATTCATCATGTAAACCATAAAGCCTAATTTTATTTCAAAGTACCCAATTTGGTTGATGCAAGTTTTAGGCTTTCGTCAGTCTTTCTTCATTTTTCTTTTAGGTTCTACATTAATGTATATACAATGTATCTACATCATAGTTGTGATGAAAAATCCCTCTATTTCATTGATTTGTTAATCAACACCATCAAGATACTAGAGGCGGGCAACAGTGACATGTGAATGGGGCCTATTATCTCCTAAAATAAATTTGCCCATTTATTGTCATTAGGTGACAGATTTGTCATTAGTTGATAGATTTTTAATTTTTCCAAGTTCAAGTGTCTTTAAGATGAGTTTTACACTTGCCTTTTCAAGAAGTAATTGATATTTACTTTCAATGTAAAAAATGTCAAAAATCAGTTTTCAAGAGCTAAGGGCTAGTTTTTAATATATTGTAAGCTGCCGAAAGCTTTCACTTTCGGTAGCTAAAAAGGCAAGCACAGGTCGCTCTAAGCTGCCGAAAGCGCAAAGTTTTTTCTAATGGTCAACACGTCCCATCATAACTCATTTTTCTCATCCTTGTATAGGTCATTTTACATGCTTAAATAGTCGACTGACAACTAGACATCCTATGATTTCCAATGGTACCTTCATATTTTCATTTTGAGCTGGGGAAGACAGTCAAAAGTCCCCCGCAATATGAAGCTTCATTTTAAAAAATAATGCATTTTTACTGTGCTGAGTCATCATTTTCAAATGATGATTTTGAGAGATTGGAGAATCATTTTGAGAAACGGGCACAGGATTTTTTTCCTAACACATAAAAGAACAATAACCTCTCTCAATTTTCCTACAGGGGTCATATATTGGGAGAATCGAATCCATCTTAGAGCCCTAATTTTTGGATCTCAGAATTTCCCTGTTTGACACATGTTTTTGAAATGCACATCCCAGGAAAATGAAAATGAATCTCAAAGAACTGAGAGAGGTTTTTTCTCACAAAAAACAATTATATAAAATACTCTTCTAGTTTGTACACAACTATCATTATTTGGGAGATACTAAATCTTAACTACAGCCCCAGTTTTCAGCAGTCTGGCCCATTTTTTATGGCAGACAGTTCCATAAATTGAAGGTAATGGTTGTTATCTTTGGGATTTGGAAGGAAATTCGAGCTCCTAGGGAGGTTTTGACCTCAATACCTATATGAGGCATCATTGTAACATAGAAAGAGAGGTTCGAGTCTGGAGATTAGACCATGATGTTTTTGTACTAGACCTTTTGTATATAATATAGATCACAAGTTTCTTTCACTATTAATGCCAGATTGCCATTTTCTATCTTTTCCTGTACTCTGGATGATTACTGTTATCTAAGTTTTTCTAGTTGCAAATGACTGTCATATCATTGGTAAAATCATAAACATTGGTTTAATAGTAATCTGTGCTATCTTTATTCAGCCCATCACATATGTGTTCTGGTTGATAAATACAATCTTTCTTCACCCACCATTTCAGTTTTTATTTGATTATTAAATTTTAAAAGCATTGTCTCATCTGGTTTTATATATTTAAGTGTCCTGAGTGTGAACCAATTTTTTAGTTATCCCATTTGATCCAACAAACACAGAAAACCAAAACATACTTTAAGTTACCAGGCTTCTTCAAGCTACAACCTGAGAAGGACTCCTAGAGAGATAACAAATTGGCGCCGTTGTCGGGGAATGGAAATGAACAGAGTTTCCCTGGGAGAATGACATAGATCTGATCTTTGATGATAGACAAAGGTTGGACACTACATTGGTTGTAATCATCTATCTGGCGACTCCACTAGTATGAAATGAATAAAAGGTATGCATTCTGTGATTTCTCAAATATTTTTGGTTATCCTAATCTAGTTCCTAGTAGAGATGAATGAGACAATAGCCTTCCCAGATTTCACAGAGAAGAGTGGTTAGTACCAACTGAACACTTGCTGGATTTTCATGACTTTATTCATCGGCTTGAAATTGTACATGAGGATGTACAAATTAAGTTTTTCAGGTATTCATTGGAAGGGATTTCTCTTAAATGGTGTCGGTATCTTCCAAATGCAAGTGTTTACTCTTTGACAAATTTCCATACAACCTTCAATTCTTTTTGTAAAATGTATTTTCCAGTTGAACATCTTTTTGAAGGATGTTGTGAAGAGTTTTTTTCGTTTCATAAAGATTTTGCTTGTCACAAAAATCAGATTTGTGATAAAGCTTTTATTTTAGAAGAAGACATTTATCATGAAGATCAAGAGGTGTTGAATGATAGTAATAACATAGAAACATATGACATCATATCAGATGTGTCTGTTGTTTTAGAAGATCAACATGTCTCTTTTGAATGTATTAATGTCAAAGAACAAATGCATACATCAGTAGGAAAAAGTAGTGAATCTGAGTCAAAAGGAGATGGTGAAGGAGAGAAGAAAGGTTTAGATCAGAAATTTATGAAGCATGTTTTTTCAGCAAACATTGAGCAATCCACATTCAACATTAAGATCAATGAAGGAAAAGAGAAGAAACATTTCAACCAGTTGGAACAACAACAAGAAGAGGTTTTCCTTTACGATTTTGATGATCCTGTTAGCACATAATCATGTATGGGGTACTTTCCTAAAAGAAGTGTCCCCTTGGGCGAAGAAAGAGATTCGAAAAACCCATTTTTCCCAAAGTTTAGAGGGTGGGTGCATCATTTTAGCGAGCAGGAAGTTTTGGACGACCAAGATTTGCCCGTCNCCTATCGTGTCATCTTCTGTACCATTTTCTCCCCTGCCATCTGTTCTCCACTTTACCGCGTGACATGGCCCGTTTCCTTCGGCTCCTCCTCATCCTCCGACATCTGTCCCGCTCCCTTCCACGTCAGCCCTCCATAAATAATGTGTCCCCCGTTACCATTATATCCCGTCGCCTTTTCTCTTTCCTTGTGTCATTTTTCTTTCCATGTGTCTCACCCCAATTGTTTCTGTGATCACTCCCATTCCCCTTTCCACGCCAAGCATGCAAAATCTTCCTTGCCTACCCTTCATTCGTATACCTTCATGTGCCCCAGTCTTTACACTGGCCTCCACGCCTTACCTATTAGACCTTTCAGCTGATCCAGGTGGCACCATGAGAAGACCTCCACGTCTCAAAGGGCAGACTTGACTAGGACTATTCCCGATCCTAAGAAAGCAGTTATTGAAGTTGTTGGAGGTGGTTAGACATCGTCTTTTCCATAAATGGAAAGTCTGGAAAAGGGTTAAAAGCATGTCGATTCATTTGCAGGAAATTCAGGAGTCTGATTGCATCTGTCATAAGTGCACGATCGTTTAGAGTCTGCATGCGCAGACTGTCAGTAGACATGCAGACCCAGTGTTTTTAATGCAGTGTCTTGTTTTCACTATTGTTGTTTTGTTTTGAGTATATGTAGGCATTTTCGCCATTTTGTAATCTATCGATGGTTGAGATAGGCTCCTGATTATAAAGTTTTAATGAAGCACTGGTTGCTCTGGTTATGTATTGGCACTTGAGACTTCTTACCTTATGAATGTCATCCTCTTTCCATCTCTTTGTTTACACTGTGTTAGAACAACTCGGAATTGGAGGATCCAGTCGAGTTGTGTTGTTATAGGATGATGTATGTTGGATCACTGTAATAGTAGCATTGTTTCTAATCAGTTCTTGTATTTGCTCAACATTGAATGACTTGGAATTGGAGGATCCAGTCAAGTCACCCTTCAATTCCCCGAAACTTTGAACCAAGAGGATCTTGTATTCTGAGTTTTTCTTCCTCAAGCTGCTGAAAGGCCTGATGCCCAAGGCAGTCTTTCTCACTCATCTCACCAAGTCTTCCATCTACTCATTTTTACAATCAACTCACTGACGGAAGTTAGATCAAGACCTCTTTTTTCTTTTACATACCAGGCTTCGTTTCCTGAGTTAGAGTGATATCTTCTTGGGTCTCTACCCATTCAATCACCCCATTAAATTTATTCGTGACATAAATTGATGGGCGTTGGGATTTTCTCCTGTTGCAATCCAGGAGTGACTTCTAATGCTAACATTTCTGGCGTCGTTGCTGGGGATCAAAGTTGAATATTTTCCCCCAGGATTGAGCGACAATGATTAACTGATTCTGAAGGTGCATCATATATCAGAACTATTGAGATTGCTACTGTGCACTTGGTGACTCCACTGACGTGACTCCACTGGGTGACTCCATTGATGCGAACCCATAAGCGACTCCATTGTTTCAGTCATGGCTTCTAGAGGCAGACACACAAGGTCTACTCCTCAGCTGCCATTAGCGCCACCTGAAGCTGACCCAGAGAAGATTATCAGAAACGGAAAGTCCTATGAAGGCGGTACTTCTACTGCTAAACAAGGTATTTCTGATGATTTTCATAATTTTATAGAAACCCCAACCCCTTCATTTCGTCCTGTTTTATTACCTTCTGTCGGAGTTTCCCGTAGTCTAAATTTCGGGAGTGTTCCTGCTGGATTTTCTCCTCTTGGTCTCGAATTAGTAGGAGAAACTCTTGTCACTCCCCTCTCCCCCGAGGTGGTACCATGGTTCAGACCCAACGCCTCTAAATATTCTCCTACCCCGAGTTTTACCACCCCTCCTCCTGTTACTACTGTTGTTGAAGGAAGGGAAATTTTTGTTCCTTTGAGCCTGCAAGTCTGTTCTCTAGATTTGCTGCAGTTCCACTCCCATTTTGTAAGCTCAGCTCCTATATTTTCACTTCGAACCTCATCTCCTCCTGGTTCTCCTGCACCTTTTGTTCCTATGGCTGGTGCAAATCCCCCTCTAAACAGAATGGATTCCATAGTGGATGCTAGATATGCCCCCTTAATCCTACCTCAACCTATGAATCCTCTGCCTGCTTGAGATTACCTGAAATATATGCCCAAGTTCACTGGGGAAGAGGAAATAACTGCAGAAGAGAACCTAGATGCTTTCTACAGTTACACAGACAACCTGAACATTGAAAATGAAGATGTCTGGATGAGAGTCTTTGTCTAGAGCTTGGATGGTGAGGTGAGGAAATGGTTTAGGAGATTGGCCCCTGGATCTATTGTTGGGATTGAAGCTCTAGATAGTGCTTTCCTGAGGTAGCGGGGAGATAAAAAAGATTTCATGTATTACATGACAGAGTTCGGGTCCTTGAAGAAAATGGGAGGAGAGTCTGTCTCTGACTTCTCCAAAACATTCAATAATATGTATAACAAGATCCCTGCTGAGACAAAACCCACAGAAGCCTCTGCCAAAATTTCTTATGCTAGTGCATTCGACCCTGATTTCTGCCTTCTATTGAGAGAGAGAAGAGCTACCTCCCTAGCTCAAATGCAAGATGCGGCCATAGAGATGGAATCTAATGCATTGGCAGTTGACAAACTGATAAATAAGAATGATGCAGACAGGAGAAAGGAAAGTTCTGAAGCCTCAACTTCTAGTCCCTTTGTGCCTCACCCTCAAGTGGATGAATTGACCAAGATAGTGAAGTCTATGTCTGCAGAGATGGAGAAAATGAAGGTGGAGGGGAAGACAACATACAGAAATCCTCAAAATACCAAAAACAAAGAAAGCTTCAGGAGGTCAAACAAAATTGCTCCTCAGACTATGAAAAGAGACCAGAGAGGAAGAGATAAAGAAGACCAGAAGATTCAGGTCCCTCTTCAAAATAATTTTGTGGCTAATGAGGAAGAAGGGGAAACATACATGCTTGATCCTGAAATCCACTGCTTCATAGATACTTCTCCTTTTCCTCATCTCACTCAATCAGCATATGAGGAATCTCTCATGGACAGTCAGCTAAATGAGCTTAGCAAGGGAGACAAGGCTAGTAACAGCCAAAGCAGGTATAACCTGAGGTCCAAGAAAAATATAGGAGCACCTGATGTTCCTGAATAGTTCACTAGAACAGAGAAACCTGCTAATGAAGTATCATACAAAAACAAAGGTAAGAAGGCCCAACCCCTCTCTCCAATGGTCCAGATTCATGTTCCTGAAGTAAGGGAAATCCCAAAGCTTACATCTTCTTTTAACTTTGAGCAAAAAATTAAAAAAATTAGAATCCATGTGCCCCTCTCCGAACTGATCAAACATGAAGTGTTAAAAAAATGCCTCTTCGAGATATTACAGTCTGAAGCCTCATGCCTTCCCATAGACTCAATCAATTTGCAAGATGAAAAGCCTGCAGTTATCCTAGGTCCTATGGTAGAAGACATGAATGATTCATCCCCTCCCTTCTACACATCCTTGGACATACATGACAAGGTACTGCAAAACTGTTTGATGGATTCAAGGGATTCACACAACATCATGCCCAAAACCATCATGGAAGAATTAGGACTAGAAGTCACCAGAGCCTATCATGACCTCTATTCCTTTGAGTCCAGGAAAGTTCAATGTCTAGGAGTCATCAAAGACCTGGTTGTGACCTTGTTTTAGTTGCCCATGAAAAGTGTGGTCATGGACATTGTAATGGCTGATGTCCCTCCCAATTTTGGTATGTTGTTATCAAGATATTGTATAAAAAGAGTTGGGGGAACCCTGCAGATGGACCTAACCTATGCTATTATTCTAGTGATTGGAGGAGAACATAGGAGACTATACAGAGAAGCCTAGCTGGCCTACATAATCAGTGATGAAGCCAATCCTACCAACCATCCTATCTTTTCCCTTGACACTGGTTTAGGTTCCAATTTACTACAACTCACTAATGCTCCCGAGCCTCTTCTAAAACTTAGAAAGAATCCCACCACTTCTCATGAATTTTCTTCCCCCATCACCTCTGTCTAGAAATTGTTTTTTGATGGAGCCTCTTCTAGGGAAGGTGCTAGTGCCAGAGTATTTTTTGCGTCACCTGCTCAGGAAACCATATCTCTGTCATACAAGCTAGAGTTTGAAACAACCAACAATGTGGTAGAATATGAAACTCTTGTTCTAGGTTTAAGAGATGCAAAGGAAATGGGAATTCATGAGGTAGCAGTGTTTGGAGATGAAGAATTAACAATTCAACAGATCAAAAATGCTTATCAGGCCAAGCATCCTCAACTCAAGAGTTACAGAAATGAGGTATGGGACCTAATCGATAGTTTCTTCTCAACATTTAACATTTCTTTCATTCCAAGAGAGAGGAACATAGTGGCATATTCTTTGGCTACATCACCAAGCAATTTCAAAGTGCCCTTGCCACCCAAATTCAGATATGATGTTGAATTAAAATACAGGCCCTCCATACCTGACAATGTCAAACATTGGAAGGTGTTCGAAGATGATCTTGAGATCAAAAGATTCTTGGAGACTGTTGAAGAATTTTCAGCGATGCATATTGATCAAGACTTTGTTTCTGAAGCAAAGCTTGATGATGGTAATTTTCTGAGTAAGATTGCAGAGTGTGACATTATGCAACTGCCCAGCAATCATATTCCAAGGGGACTTGTTCCTTTGGAAAGGATTTTTGATAGAAATGATGTAGCATTAAAAGGGAAAATCTCAGATGATGATGCTGATACAACTCAGTGCAACATTGGCACTAACAATGAACCCAAGTTTGTCAAGTTATCAAGAAGTCTGACAAAGGAGCAGAGGGATGAATACGCTGAATTATTGAGAGAGTTTGTTGATGTTTTTGCCTGGACCTATGAAGATCTCAAAACTTATGACACTTCTGTCATTGAGCATAAAATCCCATTGAAAAAGGAGGCGAAGCCATTTAGGCAGAAGCTAAGACAGATCAATTCTATGTTGTTGCCTATTATGGAGAGAGAAGTGAAGAAGCTGCTACATGCCCAGATCATCATGCCATTGAGATATTCAAAGTGGGTGGCCAACTTGGTCCCAGTAAGGAAGAAGGATGGAGAAATCAGACTCCTTGTGGATTTTAGAAACCTAAACAGGAGCTCACGGAAGGACAATTACCCCTTACCAAAGATGGAACATATATTGCAGAGGGTAATAGGAGCATCCAAGAATTCCATGATTGATGGTTTCTCTAGCTACAATCAAATCTTTGTTCTGCCTGAGGATAGGGAAAAGACAACATTTACCACTCCATGGGGCACATTCATGTATGCTAAAATGCCTTTTGGATTGATGAATGCATGGATTCAAAGGCCTGGGATTCAAAGTTGAGATTCTCTCTATGGGTCAATCAACTGACCAAAAAGAGATCTATAGGCATCTCCCCTTTCCAATTAGTTTATGGAGCAGAATCATTTTTTCCTTCTCAGTTAGCCATTCCTGTAGAAAAATTCCTCCAGGATTATCAAGAAGAGCCTGATGATATGATCAGAAGAATTCATCAACTGCTAGAGGTCTAGAAGGCCAGAGAGCAGGTGATGAATAGAATTCAAGACCATCAATAGAAGATCAAGTAGGATTTTGACAAGAAGGCCAAGAAGAAAGATTTCCAGATGGGAGACCTGGTACTGAAATGGGATGCTCTTAAGCAGGATAAGGGAAAGAACAACAAATTTGAAGCCCTATGGGTCGGGCCCTTCAAAATCTCTGAAGTATTTTCAAATAATACCTACAGGTTACAAGATTTGAAGGATCAATAAGTTTTCAATGGCCCTGTGAATGGGCATTTCCTGAAGAGGTGTTTCTCTTGAGCCACACATGGCTCTTCTGCAGTTGTAAATATTGTTTTTCTTTTTATCTTAAAATTTTAAATAATGACTCCATAACCCAACAACAAGGCACTGAAGCTACAAAAGAGTTCTCGGAAGCCCGCAGGGGGCGTGTCGTCCCCCATGGAGCCTAATGTTAGAACATAATCATGTATGGGGTACTTTCCTAAAAGAAGCATCCCCTTGGGCGAAGAAAGAGATTCAAAAAACCCATTTTTCCCAAAGTTTAGAGGGTGGGCACGTCATTTTAGCGAGCAAGAAGTTTTGGATGGCCAAGATCTACCCGCCTAGATCTACGGCTGAGGTTTTATTCTGGAGCCCCCTCGCCATTCCTCCTTTAACGGAGGGGGGGGGTCCAAAATTGGGCACGCATCTCTCAAATGGTCAAGATTGGGGCACCTAGATCAACGACACTCAAGCAATTCTGGACCCCCTTTGCCATTCTGCCTTTAATAAAGGGGGGGGGGGTCCAAAATGGTGTGGTATTGATGTGGGGCCCCCCTCCTGTCGTGTCGCCTTTTGTACCATTTTCTCCCCTTCCATATGTTCCCCACTTGACTGTGTGACATGGCCTGTTTCCTTCAGCTCCTCCTCGTCCTCCGACATCTGTCCCACTCCCTTCCACGTCAGCCCTCCATAAATAATGTGTCCCCCATTACCATTATATCCCATCACCTTCGCTCTTTCCTTGTGTTATTTTTATTGCCATGTGTCTTGCCCCCGTTATTTCCATGATCACTCCCTTTCCCCTTTCCATGCCAAGCATGCCAAATCTTCCTCGCCTACCATTTGTTCGTATACCTTCGTGTGCCCCAGTCATCGCACCAACCTCCACGCCTTACCTATTAGACCGTTCAGCTGATCCAGGTGGCACCATGAGAAGACCTCCACATCTCAAAGGGAAGAGTTGACCAGGACTGTTCCTGATCCCAAGAAAGCAGTTATTGAAGTTGTTGGAGGCGGTTAGAAATCGTCTCTGCCATAAATGGAAAGTCTGACAAAGGGTTAAAATCATGTTGATTCATTTGCAGGACAGTTAGGAGTCTGATTGCGTCTGTCATAAGTGCACGATCATTCAGAGTCTGCATGCGTAGACTGCCAGTAGACATGCAGACACAATGTTTTTAATGCAGTGTCTCGTTTTCACTGTTGTTGTTTTGTTTTGAGTATATGTAGGCATTTTCGCCATTTTGTAATCTATCGATGGTTGAGATAGGCTCCTGATTGTAAAGTTTTAACGAAGCATTGGTTGCTCTGGTTATGTATTGGCACTAGAGACTTCTTGCCTTATGAATGTCAGCCTCTTTCCATCTCTTTGTTTACATTGTGTTAGAACAGCTCAAAATTGGAGGATCCAGTCAAGTTGTGCTGTTATAGGATGATGTATGTTGGATCACTATAATAGTAGCATTGTTTCTAATTAGTTCTTGTATTTTCTCAACGCTGAATGAATTGGAATTGGAGCATCAAGTCAAGTCACCCTTTTGTTCCCCAAAACTCTGAACTAAGAGGATCTTGTATTCTGAGTTTTTCTTCCTCAAGCTACTGAAAGGCTTGATGCCCAAGGCAGTCTTGCTCACTCATCTCACCAAGTCTTCCATCTGCTCATTTTTACAATCAACTCACTCACAAAAGTTATATCAAGACCTCTTTTGTTTTTTACATACCAGGCCTGGTTTCCTGAGTTAGAGTGATATCTTCCTGGGTCTCTACCCATTTGATCACCCCATTAAATTTATTCGTGACATAAACTGATGGGCATTGGGTTCTACTCCTGTTGCAATCCAGGAGTGACTTTTGATGCTAACAGATCCTATTGCTAACTATTTGGAGTCCATGAGCAGCATAAATATCAAAATATTCTTGTCATATGAAAGCTGGTTTTATCATTTGTTTCAACCACATTTCTGCTGGCTATGCATTCCTTTATTTTTAGGGTCAAGATCAAGCATGATGACAGTAAATCCATTTCTTACATGGCTTCATTGGAAGAATGGGTTCACTTGATAAGGAGCAGTACAATTGGTTAGAGTAGGAGTAGGTAGAAGAATAAGCTCACCATACGAGTAGGAAGCTTCTTTTCAGTTGTTGGTTTATTTAATAAACAGAGCAGACTGCAAGTTTTCAAAATATCAGTTGCATAGGCCAGATGACTCCATGCCCAATGGAATACTAAAGTCTAGTTTTAGTCTGAGTTTGTTTTTCCAGGCAAGGCATCAGGTTTGTGGTTCTTGAAACCTCACAGGGAGGATTTCATCCCCAATAGGATCCAGATGTTATCTCCTAAAATAAATTTTCCCATTAATTGTCATTAGGTGATAGATTTGTAATTAGTTGATAGATTTTTAATTTTTCCAAGTTCAAATGTCTTTAAGACGAGTTTTACACTTGCCTTTTCAAGAAGTAATTGATCTTTACTCTTAATGTAAAAAATGTCAAAAATGAGTTTTCGGCAGCTAAGGGCTAGTTTTTAATATATTGTAAGTTGCCGAAAGATTTCACTTTCGGCAGCTAAAAAGGAAAGCACAGGTCACTCTAAGCTGTCGAAAGCGCAGGGTTTTTGCTAACGGTCTGCATGTCCCATCAAAACTCATTTTTCTCATCCTTGGAGAAGTCATTTTACATGCTTAAATAGTCGATTGACAACTAGACATCCTAAGATTTCCAATGGTACCTTTAGATTTTTATTTTGAGCTCAGGAAGGCAATCAAAAGTCCCCTGCAAGATGAAGCTTCGTTTTCAAAAATATTGCGTTTTTACTGTGATAAGTCATCATTTTCAAATGATGATTCTGAGCGACTGGAGAATCATTTTGAGAAACGAGCGAAGGATTTTATTCTTAACACGTGAAATCACAATAAAATATCTCAATTTCCCTACAGGTGTCATATATTGGGATAATCGAATCCATTTCTGAGCCCTAATTTTTGGATCTCAGAATTTCCCTGTTTGACACATGTTTTTGAAATGCAGATCCTGGACAAATGAAAACGAATATCAAAGAACTGAGAGGGGTTTTTTCTCAAAACAAACCAAGCTACAAAATTCTCTTCTAGTTTGTACACAACTATCATGATTTTGGAGATACAGAGCATTAACTAGAGCCCTAGTTTTCAGCAGTCTGGCCCATTGTTTATGGCAGGCAGTTCCAAAAATTGAAGGTAACAATTGTCATCTTTGGGATTTGGAAGGTAATTCAAGCTCCTAGGGAGGTTTCGACCTCAATACATATATGAGGCATCATTGTAACATAGAAATAGAGGTTTGAGTCTAGAGACAAGACCATGTTGTTTTTGTACTAGACCTTTTGCATATAATACAAATCACAAGTTTCTTTCACTATTAATGTCAGATTGCCATTTTCTATCTTTTTCTGTACTCTAGATGATTACTATTATCTAAGTTTGTCTAGTTGAAAATGACTGTCATCTCATTGGTCAACTCATAAACATTGGTTTAATAGTAATTTGTGCTATCTTTATTCAGCCCATCACATATGTGTTCTGGTTGATAAATATAGTCTTTCTTCACCCACCATTTCAGTTACTTATCTGATTATTGACTTTTGAAAGCATTGTCTCATCTAGTTATATATATTTAAGTGTCTTGAGTGTGAACCAATTGTTTAGTTATCCCATTTGATCCAACAAACATAGAAAACCAAAACATACTTTAAGTTACCAGGCTTCTTCAAGCTACAACCTAAGAAGGACTCCTGGAGAGATAACAGGGCCAATGTTGAAATGTTTTCAAACTGTATCTGTATGCATTGAAATTTGACCTGGATAGACTATTTTCATGCCTTAATGATATGGGAGGGTTTCTGGAATCAAATTTGACTGACACACCCACTTTCTTCCATCATCAATTCATCATGGAAACC
>SNQJ01S0201610.1:0-14967 GCA_010110895.2 Picea sitchensis | reverse complement strand
ATAAACCCTAAGGAATGTATGTCCCTGATTGTTGAGCCTGGACCATTCCTCCTACACTAATCAAAGTGCACCCTGTAGAAAATGTATAAACCCTAAGGAATGAATGTCTAGACCATTTCCTTTGTTAACCACAAGAGGAAAAAACTGTCCTGTATCAACTTCCAAAACGAACCATTCCTCATGTTAACCACATTGAGAAATTGTTGTTTGGCAAGGCAGGCCAATCTTCTTAAGTAACCCTCAAGAAGAGAGACTACCCTAGACCACTCCCCATGTTAACCACAATGGGAAGTCGTTGTCTATGATACATCAACAATCTAGACCATTTCCCATGTTAACCACAATGGGAAATCACTGTCCCTTAGAAATATCAATCCACTTTCCGAATTGGAAAGGAAACTGCTCATCCTAGACGATTTTTCGAACTAAAAAATGATTGTCCATAAATCAATACATATCAATGCTCCCTCCCAACCTGGGAGTCATCTCTTCCTTTTTTAATAGGAATTCGTCTCCACGAGCTCCAACTTGAGTATGCAAACTCTTTCATTTTGGATGGAAGCTTTACCAAAATGTTCGCTTATCTGCTCATCTATGGAGGTATGTAATGGAGAACCTCTTTCTCCTTTCTGAACTTCATCACGGATAATGTAATGCTTGATTTCAAATGTACTTTGTTCTAGAGCACTGGTTTTCTCTGAAGGCTTCATGTAGCTCTAATCAATAAAGTATATCATTGTTGGAACACTGGAACATATCCATGTGGCACTTCTTCTGTCATCATGAGATCTGATCTACTGAGTAATCATTTTGATATAATATCTCTGTTATAGAGAATATTCACCACACTTCTGTTGTGCATTGGAGGTTCTCCACCACGTTGTCTTCTTCCATATGCATACAAAGGTCTCTTTCTAATATACCTCAAAACCTTGAGGTTACTCTGTATGTATGCTCCAATCCATGGATACTGCGGATGATATGCTGGCTCATGTAGAGATATGTCTAGTCTACTGGAACAAGTAATCATCATAGTCTTCTCCCTCCATCTGGGAGAACCTCTAGTTGTAGATATCGTATTGCTTTCATTCATAAGTCTTCCATACACTATTCTTCATCACGACTGTCATTTCCTCTGCTTGATTTCTTTTAGTGAGTTCATATCAGGCTGGTAATCTTGTGATTATTGATACAATGACTGGTTGTTATGGCTTCTCTTTCATTCTTGGAATCTTCATGTTCTTCCTCATGTTTTTATTTAGCTCTTGGGTCCATGGAGTTTCTTATAGATTCCATGCCCCAAAGATTCCATTTATTTCTTTCATCATAAGATCACGGATGTGAATTGAAAACTAGGAATACTTTAAGGCTTCTCTTCGAAGAAGTCTTCTTCTAGGGTTGAACTGAACACATACTGCCTTTCATGGCTGCTACCATATATATATACTTCATCATTTTCAATGGATCATTGGATTAGCTCCCTCCTAATCCTTGTTTCATGCATGCTCTTGGTAATGTATAATCGACTCCCTCCATCTAGGATAGTCCACACTTTCGTCTACATCCTTGTTTTCTTCTACAAGGTGTTATAAGTCTTTCTCCAGTTTCCACTTGGTTGCTGACTTCTTTCTGTCTTACTTCTTCTAAGTCTCTTATATTGTATTTCATCTTGACTTGTATAATGATAGAAATCCTTTTCTTGTTGTTCTTCCATAAGTATAGTTCTTCTTGGAACATATTATCTTCTAAGAGATAGATATACAATATATGTATAGAGACTATTCAAATAAGATATGCATAAGAACTAAGAAGATTATTGTTACCTTCAGAAGAAGAAGTCTCTTTCATCCCGCTTTGTCTTCTTTGTAGGTTCCTTTTCTTCGGAAACTGATGCTTCATGTTTCTCCTTCCTTTTCTTTAGCTCAGGACAATGAATCTTGTAGTGACCATACTTTCGACTATTGAAGCATTGTACTTCTGAAATATATTTCACTAGATTTGGCTTCCTCCTTGAACCAAACTTCCTTTTGTTCCTGAAGTTCTTGAACCTTGCTGTGAAGGCTTGAGCATCGTACTTCTTTTGGGGTTTCTCTTTTGCATTGATCCTAGATTCTTCTTGAGCATACAAAGTCCAAAGTTCTTCAAATGTAGGATACTCTTTCCTTGTGTTCATGCTTGCGGCAAATGCATCCCATGTCTTGGGAAGACCGTTGAGTACTATGTTTACCAATTCCTTCTCTGAGATGATCTCTTCAACAGCTTGTAGTTGATCTCTTAACTAAGAGATTCAAACAAGGTATGATGTTATGTTGTCATCATCATTCATCTTCATGTCACAGATCTCATTCTTCAGACTCATTACTTGTCCAATGTTTCTGACTGAGAAGAGGTTTGTTAGGGAATCGTACATCTTCTTTGATGAGTCAAGATGGGAGATGTAGGGTATCAAGTGATATATTATAGATTCCACTATGATACTCATAGCATTGATGTCACCATCTTTGAAATTCTTCATGACTGCAACGTTCTGTGGTTCCTTCTCTTTACCTTCTTCAAACTCTGGTTTCACGATCTTTCCTTTCACGATATCCATCACTTTATTATTGGAAAGGATGAGGTCAATCCTTGTCTTCCACGCTCTGAAGTTAGAAGCTCCATCTAACTTGTTCTCTGACTTCATAGAGTAAGTCATGGCTACTTTGACTTGGTCAAACCCTAGATCTGACCAAAAACTTCAAACTTGATGTCTTGGCTTGCTGAGAGTACCAGGAGATGCTCTAGGCTAAGGCACACTGATCTATATAGATATTAGGTCAATCCCTTCACTTAAGGTCCCTCAACGAGAGGATTAGGGTTTCTTCAACTACACCAGCTAGTAACGCTAGCGATAGTGCTATGGTGACTGCTCCTACTGGAAACCCTAGCGACAGTTCTTCAACGAGCTTAATATCCTTACGGCTATGTTTCCTTCTAGTGGTTAGACTGAATGAAGGAGGTGTGGGCCCATAACCTATTAGAATATAATGAATGTGCTCATTTTACCATTGAAAATATCGCTATTGTCACCCAACCATAGGCCGAAGCCACCCTCTAAGCACCTTAACCTTGACAAAGAATCACTCCAGAAGCAAACCCTAGGCTAGATAGCCAAAAAAAGGGTAGTGCACCTTTCCCCAAGGATAGCGCAACACTAAGAGCTGATCAGATAGTCCAAACCCCAAGCAAGAGATAGTCTAAGCATAACTGCTAGCTGCAGCAGTTTCAACAACAACTCTCCTCCAAACCTACGCAAAAACTGGGCAACTGCAGTGCACACAAGTGTTGCTCTGCAATTTTGAGAATGCCTGCTAGAATGAAGACTGGACTCCTGTATTTATACTAATTCTGGCTAACTGCTTGGGCCGACTTCTCATTCTGGGTATTTGTTTGTTTAGTATATTATTATTTCTTCTAGCTAACTTCTTCTCTTGGAGGCTAATAACCTAATATAAATTATCTTCTTGAGCCGAAAAGTCTTCTAGGGTTATTAGCCAAATCATTAGGGTTTCTCTTGCTTCCTGGAGTATTCTATTCTCGTCAGGTTTACACGTGGAGGTAAATACCTCCCGCAACTACCATAATATCAACACTGTTGACCTTGGACATAGATTCCATAAGATTTTGATGTATAGATTCAGGTCATTCATCATTTCCTTAATAGATTCTTCAATGGAACAATTCTTTCTTTCTACCACACCATTTTGTTGAGGATTATGTGGGACAATTAGCTCCATCCTAATCCTGAATTCTTTACACAATGCAACAAGCTCCTTGGAGGTGTACTTTCCTTCATTATTGAACCTCAATATATTTATCTTCCACTTAGTGAGGAGGTTGACATTGGTTCAAACACATTTAAGTGAACGATATACAAAACTCCTTTTGTTTTCCGTGCTTCCTTTATAATTGGTACTTGGTGAGATCACCTTCCTCACCACTTGATCGGGTCATCTGCTCCATGTTTGCATTTTTCATTGTAGCTCCTTCTCAGATCTATCGCACGTAACCTAGAACCTGGAACAAGAATAACAAGAGAAAAGGTATTTCCAACACCATTTTCATAAGAACATATCTATGGTGACAAGGATCATAGAATTACCAAGGTGACCTTCTCGGGAACAAGAAATATCTCCTAGAGGATATGTTAGTTCATTTTGCAAACAAGTGCAATAGGCATCTATATCAATAGTACTTACATGCAACCAAGTATAACTGACATTAATCGAACCTTTCAAATATTGTTGTCACAACTATAGTGTTTACTAGTACTATAACAACTATCAAACTTGATATGTGAAAATTAAAACTTAACAATTTGATCAATCAAACCTGTAACCTGGAGCCTCAATTGTTACAAGGAAAATCGCTCTATGGAAAGGGGTAAACCACAATGTTGAGGAAAAGATATGAAATTATCTTACTCAAGCATTTTCATATCTTGCTTGGCTAAGGCAAGATAGACGGGAATATCACCCTATGTTTATAGCCTCAAAATTTGTTTTCTAATCTACAAGTATTGGTTACAAGGGCTTAGGCTGATTTTTTATAAATAAAAGATTGCTGAAAAATTCAATATTTTATATAATTTTTTAATATAACAGATGCAAAATTAAATGTGGAGACAAAAACAAAAATACCAAGTCATTATTTAACTCAGATGAGATAGAATAACAATCGCTTATTTCATTCCAATAAATCAAAATAATCGTTCTCTTTACAAAAATCCCTAAGGAAGTTTGGACCAAAGAGAAACTTAGAAGTCCCCGATGAAAACCATACAAAAGGACTTCTGACAGAAAGTAAAAAACTGAACTTTAAAAGTTGGATCAACTTGCTAGAGATTGTTTCCCTCTCAACTCTGCACAATATCCTTTATCAGTCATGAGATTTAATTCACAAACAGACAAGTCTACACAGACTATCAAAGATAGATCAACATCTCTGAAAAACAAGTGTCTGAATGATGTAATTCAACCTTGAATCTTGCTACCTACAATAGGACCCTATTGTCATAAAAGATAATTAGGCTTTCAATGAATTAAAGAATGAATCAAAACTAAACTATCTCAATAAAACTCAAAAGCATACCTTAGTATGCTTTCTCCTTCTATTCTCCTCTTGTTCCTCCTTCTCTTTTTGCCTTTAAGTAATAACAATTAGTTGAAGTAGTTAAACTACCTTTTTTAGTTAAGTTAACTAAAACTCAACCAACTTTTAGTTTAGGGGAAGAATTAATATAATAATAATAAGGGTCTTTAATAAATAATAACTAACAGATGGGACCCCTTGTGACTCCCTTTAGTTTCTTAACAAACATAAACACAACTAGTCAATCAATCAAACACATCCCTCCTTCTGGCTCCCATCATCATTCTCATAATTTGAAAATTACTATGAATGATATTTTAAACCACATCCAAAAAATATAATATCCAAAATATCCAAAAATAGTGTGTTGTCCAAAACTTCAGTAGTCAACTGTTCTCAACAATCAATAAATAAATACACTCAAAAACCATATTTGCCACTTTGGGAGGCAATTTTCCCTTTCTTGCTACTATCTCTCTTTGATTTCTTTGAATTAGCCTTAGGATGTGCGGAGAATTTAGGCCTGATCTCACTGATAAAATGAGAGAAATCATCTCTCAAGTGCATGCAGAATGAGACAGAATGAGACAGATTTGGTAGAATCACTTGAGGGAGAGGAGAGGCAACAACAACTTTTCCTTTATCATGTGCATGTTGGGCTTCAGTGTTGAGCCTCTTAATTGCATGTGAAGACTGTACAGGTGAGTGTACAGGGGCATATTAGAAATTTGGGTTAACTAGTGGAGGAGGAGCAGGTAGAGAGAAATTGGGCCAGCCACGATGTTGGGAGACTGCTAGATGGAAAATCTCTTGTCATCCGTCATTTTCAAGTACTTCAGGTTATAACGCGACATGAGGGGGAAATGGGATGCCAGGGACATGTTGGGGTTGTAAGGGAGGCCTTTCTAGCCTAGGTTGGACTACCCCTTGTCCAATCTAGTTGAAAAACCTAGCTTTGAAAAGTTGGTTCAACTCTTGTGGATTTGCGTCAAAATGTATCAAAAACCTTGGTCTTCTAGGGCCCCTGTTCCAATTGCCTCTTCCCTTGTTATTCCGGCCATGGAATCCTCTGCTGAAGAAGCTCATTATTGTATGCAATGTTTATTAACAACTACTTTCTTCAACAAACCATACATGACATCTCTTTAAATATGAAACAAAGTTTGGATCAACAACACATCATACTCATGCAATCTAATCCATAAAAATCATTTAATACTTGTCATGAGTAGGGGGTGAATAAGGGTTCTGGGATATATGAGGGGTTGTATTGAGAGAAAAGTGATAAAATGAAAGGGGGTAGATCATGATTACTACTCAACAAATCATCAACAATCAATTGTGTTGTAATAAAAAAAACATATCAACTATAACTCATATCTGTGTTATCCTTCAATTGCTATAATACTGAGTTTTCATTTAATTATAATTTAATTTTAAGAATGGGGAGTGCAAAGTGAATTTGGAAATGTGAGGGGGTTTGTAATGTGCGGAAAAGTGAGAGAATGGTAGGGAAATTAATAGACACTGTTCATAAAGCAAATTAAGTAATCAATAATCATAACTCTGTCCTAAAATCAATCCAAAAATACCAACACAATACCAACAATTACTGTATATCAAATTTTTTGTTGTTCCAACATTTAAATTTCCCAAAATTTCTCAATTATGTGCAATCATACTCAAAATCGAAACAAACCTTCCATTTCAACAGTCTTGCTAAGAAAACACTGATATTTTATTTCTTTGCCTTCCTTTAAAAAAAAACACACACAACAATATGTTCGACCTCTATCCCATAATGCATCACTATAATAAAAACATCCACTATCTTCCAAATTACCATCATTGCCCAATTAAAATATGCACGGGTCCCTTTTTTAAAAATTAACAAACTTCCAAAACATACCCAATTACACACAATCTTCATCATGTCAACCAATAAGATTTTGCAACAAAACCACAATCAACATAAAACCCGAGCCTCATTACTGTTGATATAACCATTTATAATATGCACGATGATTCAATAATATATTCACAGTGAACATAACCAATTACACACAGTTGCCATTTCCAGAAATAGCTATAACCCTGATCAGGCTTAGCAAAACCACATGCGTTTCCAATTTTCAATTAAGACTATGCTGTAAGAATACAATGAATGGAGTCATAACGAAAAGATAACAACCCTCGACTGTATATAATTAATCGTTCCCAATTTGCAACTCTTCAACCAATTTAATCATAGAAAGACGAGATAGGGACTCGATGAAAAACTCCATCACCACTCCATTGATAAACCAATATTTGACAACTAAGAAGATTCCCTAAGGAGCAAGAACAGTTGGTGATTAAAATCATGCTCTGTTGAAAACCAATACAAGGAGGAAATCAAGAGCAAGCTGATTTAACAATAGCACAAAGAAATGGAGGTATTCAGAGACATATCACCCACATGTAAAATAAATTTCGATATAGACACAATAGTAAGCCACAGGGTCTCCTTATTACTCCTAGTCTGAGCAATGGAACCAATAGTTATCCACCGAGGAAAGCAACGATGGTTAGGGTAGAAAAATCCAATGCACATAGTGCATTTTACGCTTGCAAAGGAGAGGCAAAGTTAACTGAATTGTGACAGTTATTCAAAGACAACAAAGAGATATAACCTCTCTGTTCACTTCCTTAAGAGTCGAACCATTTGTCAACAATACTAGTGAGGATGCGTAATGCCGAGTTATAACTTAAAATACCCCACAACCATACAATATTTATTAACATTATGGACACCCTAAGACTGGATCTTGGGGTACTTTGGTGAAAGCACAATGAGAGTGAGCCCACGACCATGACTCTAGGTTGAAGAAATTACAGAGCAATCAAATAACAATCTGAATGCGACTAGATAGGGTTATACTCATGACTGTGAGGGAACAATCGATGATAGTACACAGAACAAAACCCTCCACCATCAATATAGAGCAATAATACCACATTCACTTAATATCCAAAGAGACCCATCACGATTTGAAACCGACAGAGCAACTAGTGAATGCACAACTTAAACAAAAACCAATTCTTTTTCTTGTATTCCGAAACAATTACAGTCATTACATAGTGAAATATCACATATTTACACAGTTGAAACTCTCAGGAACATGCAAACCCAAGCATTACTGAGCCATTTTTTGTTCATACATAGAGCACAATTCATGGATGGAGTGAAAAAGAACCACACATGTTGTTACACATTATTTTCATCACCCTCATGATCATTGATGATGTAAACCTATATGTTGCCTTCAGAAGGGTCAGTGGCCTGAATTACTAAAGAAATAAGGGAGAATAACTTTTCTTGAGAGATGAAGTTGTGTTTTCCTCTGTAAAAACCCTATTTTGGGGGATTTCCATGGGCTGCACCATATCTAGGGTACGAAAATGCCTAATTTCCGTAGGCTATACTATAGCTAGGGTGCGGAGTTTCCACAGGCTGCACTATAGCTAGGTTGTGGAGGCCTTCGTACGTGGGAAAAATGAGCATTTTCTCGATGCGTATAGAAGGAGAAGCTTCTATGGTGAGGTGGCCTCTGAATGGTTTGGATCTTACTCGCTTTCATAATTTAGTGGGATCATCCTAACCTCCTCATCTTATCCTCTTCAGATTATAAAAGGAGAGGAGCTCTCATGGAGAAATTTAGTTGGATTGAGCTTGGGAAATTTAGCTTAGATTTGTTAATATAGATTGTGAGTAGCTATCAGATCCATGGTCTTAGAATCCTTGGAGCAAGAAGTGTGTGGGAATAAAGGAATCATTGGAAGGAACCTTACGACATCAAGGCATCTGGTTGTAATCTCTCTTCCTATTATTGATATAATACAGTGGCATGCTTATTTCCCATATAATTATCTTTATTTTATTGCATAATTCCTTGATCATATGCATAGTTTGTCATTGAATATACTTTTGTTGATTTCACTTTGGTTGGTTTGTGTCTCGCTGCAGGATCAGTATCACAAGAGCACCAGAGTGAAACATGAACAACAAAGACATAAGAAAGCGATATTCAAAGGTATGCCACTCATCCTTTCTTTGATGATAGATTCAATGATTAGAGCCTATGGAAAGCACCATGTTCTGTCTCGTTTTGTTCTAGATCTAGGTGGATCTAGGGAGATTAGTTTATGTCCGCATTTACCGATTTATCCAATAAAAAAATTGGTGACTCTATTGGGGAATCAGAATGTTTTCCTAGTTTGTCTTTCTTTCTTGTTTTGATTGCTTGGTTTTTGTTTTCTGAGTCACTCGGAGATCTAGCTTGACTCTCTAATTGTTAAAATTCACTGGAAACCCTTCCTAATTTTTAATTTTTCCATTTTGGAGGATTTCCGCACCCTACTTTGAGGGACAGTGCGGCGACTTAGTATTTCCGCACCCTACCTATTTAGACCAACACGGAAACTCCACACCCTATCCATATCTAGCCTGCATAAATCAGTGATTTCCGCACTGTGTTAGTCTACAGCTTGTGGAAATTGTGAAATTCTTGATTTTTGATGGTTTTCCTTACCCAGACCTTGGATTTGGTTTTGGGGTGAATTTTTGGGTTTGATTACGATTTGTTTATAGTCTACTTGATAGTTTTTGAGCTGCTTTTAGCCATCTTTTGAAATATTTGATCTCTTCCTTTGAGTGTCTTTCAGTTACAAAGCCTTGTTTTTCTTTAGAATTGTTTAGTGAAAAGAACACTTATTTTTTCGGATTAACTCGTGGTAAAAGAGAAACTTTGTTTGGGTTGTTTTTTTTTTGAAGTAATTTGCTATTTCTTTTAGCTATCTTTGAAACAAAAATCTTATTTCTTTCTTTGCATTAGATTGGGGGAATATTTGCATTTGAAGTAGTGAAATTGCATGATTTTTGGTCTTAAATTCTTAAAAAATTCCCCCCTCATGGCTCAAGGGGGGGGGGGCGCAAATCATGTATTGGTGTATAGTGTATTTGTCTCATTTCTTGAAAATCTTGATATTGATGAGTTTAGTAAATTTTGGGACATTGTGCACCTGGAAATGATAAATGGTTTCTCCTTCTCGTAGCATAGATTTCATCGAAATGAAAAGATTGCATCTTCATCTCTTTGCATAACTTTCGAGTCGGTCAAAACAACATATTGTTCACGCCATTTTCCTCTTGAGTAACAACAACCATAAAATAAAGCGCTTATAAAAATTGATTAGACATTTTTATATTTTCTGGTAGAAAACCTACATTAGATTAGTTGTAGGGATTTGGAATAGGTGTGAAAGATAACTTTCCAAAGCTTCAAACAAACATAGAATCTTGACTTAGGGAGCAATGAAATCCACTTATTACATTTTGTACTGGGAAGCCCTTCTAACACAAGGGTCAATCATGAGGTCGGATTGATATTGGCAGAGTTACTCACCCTTCTTTGTTGGTATTGGTGTAGATATTGCATGTACTATGGGGGTCGCTTGAGAGGTATACCCACAATGATGAGTGGAAGCCTTTCAAGTTGATTTCGGGCTAGATACCCTTCCCTTGCGCATGGATCAGACTGTCGATTATTTCTCCAGGCATCATTGTAGTGATTGGTAAGCTTAGTGGGATATCTCTTTAGGGTCTTTACACAAGGTGACTGTGGAGGGGCAAGTCTTCACGATACCTGGAATCGACGTTGGCCAAACTCACTCAAGATCCTTGGAGGGTATACCCACATTTATGCGTGGGATCTTGCACCAAGGTGTAAGTTCGTTAACCAGGTCGTCAACGTAACTTTTCCACCCTCTCTATCTCAGCCCCTTCTTACTTTGTTCCCATGACGTTGGATTTCATCACCAACTAGTGTGCTCATTGTGAGAAGGTTTTGTTTGTTTTCTTGCTTCCTAGATTTTTAGCGTGTGTTGTTTGTTTTCCCTAGTAGACTCTAGGTTGGATTTTTTTTATATGGTGCTAGTTCCCAAAACGACCAATGAAGGAACCCCTGCTCCAAGGGAACCTTTTGTTTTTACTTCTTACGGAAACATTGGTCCTCCTCACATCGCTACATTGAGCCTTCTAGGTATCACTATTGGATTGTCGGTGTGGTTGTTTTACACTCAGGTAATCCCAAATGCACTAAGTTCTTCGGTCATAAGCACTTCCCCCCAAGAACATCAACCTCATGTTGATCCTTCAATGTCTTCACCAGTAGAATATTCTTCACCTTCTTCACTTGCAAGGTCTTCTTCCATTTCATCTTCTTCGCCGAGTGAAATCTCTGAAGCTAGTAACTCGGTGAATAAGAAGAAGAAAAATAAGCAAGGATCCAAACTTCCAACCACTACCAGACATGTTGGAAAACAACCAGTTACTGTTAATCGTTCTGGGAGTGTTGATGATGTCAAGATCACCTGAACAACCCGTAATACCAAGTACCCTTGTAGGCTTTGCAAGGCTAGCCATCTTCTTAAAGATTTCCCTGGTCTATCGAAAGTTATAAAAGCATGGTCTACACACCCTCACCAACCCATGTCGTCATCCTCTGAACAACATGTTGATGACCTCCCATCAACTAGTCAAGATACCATTAGGAAGAAGAAAAGTAGAGCCAAGTTCTTGTGTATGTTATGCAAAGGGAATAATCTAACTCACCTTTGCCCTCATATGGAATAAGCCTCAAAATTACTAGAATACATGATTGTTTCACCGCCTCAACTTCCTGCTGCTTATTGCAAACTTTCTCTCAACCCACCTGTAGTTGATGGAATGATCAATCTGGTTCCCTCATCGGTTAGCTCGGTTGATCAAGTGGTCAATATGGTCACATCCTTAGTTGAACCAGTAGACCAAGTGGTCGATCCGATCCCATCCTCGGTCGATCCCACTCTCCTATTAGAGAGTGAAACCCAAGCGGTCAATCCTTTTCCAAGTGTCGACCCCATTCTCCCCATAGAGAATGCAACCCAAGTGGTCGATCTGATATTGTCATCGGTTGATCCTACTCTCCTTCTCGAGAGTAAACCTGATACTACCCACATTTTTCTTGTTGATATAGACTCTACCATGCCAGGGGGTATTCCTCATTCTCCCATGGAACCCCCTCCAAGTAATGAGGCCATCTGTTTTGATTGGGGTGTGCTAACTGGACCTTGTCTTCCCTCTCACATTCCTTTCCAGATTACAGTGAAAGTTTGTGGTCAGGACATTCCTCAGACGTTGATAGATGAAGGTGCGTCCGTTAGCATTTTGTCCTCTTTTTCTTGGCAAGCTTTGGGTTGTCCTCAGCTTTCCCCAGTTACGCAGAATTTGTTATCTTTTAACAGAAGAACTAGTCAACCTTTAGGGACCCTTCCTCAGTTTCCTGTAACTTTGGGAGGGAAAACTATCTTTATTGATGTCATGGCAGTCCAATACCCCTTGGATGTTTCTTTACTCCTTGGGCGGGATTATGTCTATGCCATGAAATCTATTGTGTCCACTCTTTTTCACGTGATATCTTTCCCTCACAATGGAAGAATGATGACTATTGATCAACTTTCATTCATCGGTCCTAACTGGATTACCTCCCTAGTTGGTTCTTATATGTAGATGGTATCGCCCCCACCAAATGTTAATTATGTGGCATTGTCTCCCATGACTTCATCTTCTGATGACCTAGATCCAGTAGTTGACATGGTTATCTCTTTGATAGGGTCTTTAGAGTTTGATATCCTTACCGCTATCATGGCCCTCGACATGTGTTCCTTCCAGAGTGTGTTTCTTCCATCAAGTGAAGATGTCTTGGAATCCATGAACGAGTTTTGTCCCTTGACATGGTGTCCTTCCAGAGCGTTGTCCTCTTGGAATCTGTGATCAAGAAATCAACTATGAGCATGGTTCTCTGATTTCAAGATCGTTAAAAAATGAAACCAGTTATGAGCATAGTTTTTTTTTTCTCTGTAGCAACCTCGTTAAAAAATGAAATAGAGGTCTAGGGATTGAACCTGGATTCTCGAGCATAGTTTTTCTTCTCTGTGGAAAGCTCGTTAAAAAATGAAATAGATTTATTCCCTCTCTCTGTTGAGTCAAGTCCTTTGTCTAGTATTTGAAGCTTTCTTTCCTCCACCTTTGCAGTTGGATGAAACGAAGCTTGGGGGGAAATGTTTTTAGCCTCTGGACTTCATGCTGAAGTTGAGTAGATAGCTTCTTAAGCTAGGGGATAAGTATCGAACATACCTTTGTTATTTGTTCGGAAGTTCAAGCATAGTTTCCTCTGGTTCAAGCTTGTGTAAAAATGAAACCACCTACCTCAAGTATAGTTTCCTCTGGTTCAATCTTGTGTAAAAATGAAACCACCTACCTCAAGCATAGTTTCCTCTAGTTCAAGCTTGCGTAAAAATGAAACCAGGTCTAAGCATAGTTTGTTTAGTTTTTAATCTTGTGTAAAAATTAAAATCTATCCCAAGTATAGTTTTGTTTTGTTTTAAAGATTGCATAAAAAATGAAAACAATCCCGAGCTTAGTCTTTGTTCTTTCTCATGCTCATAAATACATGAGAATAAGTTCCTGAGCTTATTATTTGTTCTTTCTCATGCTCATAAATACATGAGAATAAGTTACTGAGCTTAGTATTTGTTCTTTATAGTGCTCGTAAATCAATGAGAATGTAACTGAGTATACTTCTATCACTTTTTCGAACTCGTAAAGGTTATATGAAAAAGGAACCCACTGGAGTTCCCTTTAAGCTCTTTTTAGACTCTCTAAACATGAAAAGATTCCTGAGCGACCTTGTTCTTTTCACACTCATTAAAGTATTTGAAGAAAACGTCTGTTGAGTGATAGTTTATCTCTTTTTCAGTCTCATCAGACTACTTTACGAAAAAGGAACTGAGAGAGTTCTCTTTAAGTGTTTTTCAGACTCAATAAACATGAAAACCCCCGAGTTTTCTCTCTTTGGACTCCTTAAACAAACATCGATAGACCCATATGGGACCAAACCACTCCTTCTTGGGGTTTGTTAAACATACTCCGAAGGACTCATTTGAAGGATGAGATTACATTTACAAGCATATGTTATGCTCCTCAAGCTTGTGTAAAAATAAAGAGGTACTCGCTAGAAATGGTGGGGGAAAAATTGGGAAAGAAATGTGTCTAAACCTGTATTCCCTGGAAGAGTCATTTTTGAACATGACACCCTTTCACTTTCTTTGTGTCTAGGTTGGAAAACCCGCTCGTCTCTTGGTCATACTCCTTTATAAGATTACAAATTGGTCTGTGATCCCTGTTGTTGAGTCAATATTTTCCAAGACAATTGTCATGTCGTCAATATGTTCAAAGAGAAGTTCAACCTGGAAATCCTTCTACTGCGTCGACCATTTCTCTAGTCCTTAAGCCTTCTATTTCATCGACCATCCCTGAGTCAGTCCTAAATCACTTGTTACTATGATCTACATCAAATCTTGTTACTTGTTTCATGTCATTGATGGGGGATACATTAAGGCCCTCCTGTGATGAGTATTTTTTTGTCGACTTCAACTCATTATCCAAGAATTAGACTTAGAAACTAATTGGTACCTTGGAACCTGGATGCCTCAATGGCAAGTTTCCTCGCTTTCGACAATGGGTTTTCATTATTGATCCTTTATCGGGAGATTTCATCGAGTGTTTGACTTTAGCTCATTAATTCACATTCGTTGGATTGTACTATTGTACCTTGGGAGTCATTGACATTAATGGTGATTTCCATCGCACTTGTTAACAGTATTCACTAATGACCAGTAATCAAGTGGTTTCTACCATGTTCAACTTCAACACATGTATTCACATGGTTAGATTCGTACTATAGAGTGGTGGAGATGAAG
>SNQJ01S0201609.1:0-16847 GCA_010110895.2 Picea sitchensis | reverse complement strand
TGTTCAGCTTCAAGTTTTCTGTTATTCTGCTCTGTGTTTCATCTCACACTGTGCATCTTCTCCATCTCCCCCTGCACATTCTACAATTTTTCTTTTCTCATAGTTTCATTCGTTTTTCATACAGAACAACCAACCCCATACAGTCTATCTCATTTTGTTTTATACACACACCCACGGCGGTTCAACTTCCCATCCCCTTAGGCAAAGGAAGACACATGTCTAAGCAATTGAAACGCCAACTGATTGGCAATCATGAGTCAGTTTCGCTAACAGATTTGAAACTAAGGAGTTAACTGTGAGAGAGAACAGTAACCCTCCGATCAACACTTGATCTGATGGTTCAGATCATTCCGCGATTTCACATATCGCGAATTCAACATTCCTGATGTTCAATGTTCTTGTCACTTCCAAATCCCGATCCACGAAACTCTGTGAAGAAGTCAGATCAACGGTCCAGATCACTTCTTGATCTGACGGTTGCAAATACGTCGCGATTTCGCATATCGTGATATCGACACTCTTGGCGTTTAGTGTTTTTGTCACTTACAAATCCCGATCCACGAAATTCCGTAAAGAAGTCAGATCAACGGTCCAGATCTGGTCTTGACTCAATGGCTGCGATTGAATCGCGATTTCGACATTCATGCTGCATTGTTTTCTTTGCCTCTCCATGTCGCGATTCGCGAAACTCCGATATGGAGTTAGATCAACGGTCCATATTTGATCTTGACTTGACGACTGCGATTGAGTCGCGATTTCGCATATCGCGATTTCGCATATCGCGATTTCGCATTTCTTGTTGCATTGTTTTCTTGTCCTCTTGATGTTGCGATTCACAAAACTCCGATAAGGAGTTGGATCAACGGTTCAGATATGATCTTGCTTCAACGGCTGCGATTAAGTCGCAATTCCGCACATCGCGAAATCGACATTCTTGTTGCATTGTTTCTTTGACATCTCCAACACGCGATCCTCGAAACCTCGACATGGACTGGAATCAACGGTCCAGATTCATCCTTAATCTAACGGCTCAGATTACATCGCGATTTCGCATATCGCAATATCGGGATTCCTGATGTCAATAATCTTTGACATATCCAACTCTCGATCCCCGAAACTCCGACAAGGACTGGAATCAACGGTCCAGATCAAACCTTTGATCTGACGTCTCAGCTTACATCGCAATTTCGAGAAGTTAAGGAACCCTGTTCCTTTGACTCTCTAGTCAGCGAACTTACGATCTTTCCCCACGTGTCCTTCCTGATGATGGACGGTCCACCTTCTTTTGGGACTTTGTGAGCCCCTTTTCTCCTTGCTATACTTTAAAAGGTGTGCAGGTTCTCCTTGATCCAACGATGGTCGGATCCCGCGCTTGGATCGAACCCCTGAGATCTATCCTCCTCTTCAGCGCGCTCTTCTTGACTAAATTCAGATCTGACGGCCCTCATTCTGTCGAGAATTTTGGATGGGATCCAACGATCAGTAGTTCTTCTCAAACTTTACGAGTCTTCGATCACTCGATCACTGTTGCATTGCCTTCGATCATTCGACCTTCCTGAACTTATCTTTTGTTTGCCTGTCGATTACAAACTTCCTGTACTTGCCATCTTCACTGTTGTACTTGCCATCAATGACAAGCATTCGCTGTCTGTTAAATATTTGCCATTCGCTGTCTGTTAAATATTTGCCAACAACCAATAATGTTTTATTGTTGTGTGCCTAAACACAACAATTTAGTTATGCAAATAAAAGTCGAATGAAAATGAGTTAAGTTCTTATAAGCTCACAATTTTATAACGAAAAATGATAATGTTATGGCCTTAGGTTCTAAAGATAATTTATTGTATCATTGTAGGTCATTAATGTTTAATAAGACCTAAAAAGAGTTATTAGTATTAAGAAGACAGCTTGAGCCACAAGTTAGACCTTCGTATCTTTGTATAACTAGTGGTCATCCCCCTCTTTTGTAATCAATGCTATATTTCATCCATGGAAATCAATTTTAACTATTAACAGATATGTCTTAGAGAAGTCTTCCTCCAACTCTTATATTTGCAGATGCAATCCACTTGGGTGTGCAAGTGCACCTAATACTCTTATGCTTTGTTGTGCTTGTCACAAATATATCTCTTTATTTATATTATTGGCTACTTTACACTATTATTTTCAGATCGATAACAGTAGCTTGCAGCAGTAGCATTTATTACACTACATTCACTGGGTGCTTGCGTTTCTAAAATAATCCAAGTAGTTGGTTGTAGACTATTACAATAAAACTACTACTTTCACTGGTATGAAGATAAATAGCATTTGAACAAATATTGTACAGTTTGAACTTTGAACATTATAAAATCTCCAATTTAGAGTACAACTATTTCAAAATTTCAATATTCTTCTCAGAGCTAGAAAACACTTGAATAAACAAATTTCAAAACCTAGGTGCCTAGATAACTCAAACAAACAGCCTACACTTGAGAAAATATGCTAGGATGGCTGTCTTTATTATCATTATAACATCTTATTACATTCTGTGCCTTTAGCCAATAGAAAATCTAGTTGAGAAGAATGATGTATACCATCATTTTTCTTTCTTTTATGCACCCCAATGTCTGGAAGTCATGCAAAGCCAACAAGCATATGCAAGCTTCTGAGACAAGCTTGGAGAATAACAATGGCCATTAACATCCATCAATTTATGTCTTCCATATGAGAACATTGGGATTGTTCTCCCAGTCTATTCAGCTAAAGTAGTTGATGGGCAGTTACCAATGGAGTCACAACCAAGAATGTCTTTGTACTCCCTTGTAATCCAGAATTTATCATATACTTTCCCATCTGAACTTCTCTTGTACTCAAACAACAATGCTGAATGGTTGAAGGCAGTCAGCTTCACAAATCCAAAATCTCGATCTTTGAAGATGCTCCAAGTGGTGTTTAGAGAAGTATAGTCAGAAAGATGACTACCTCCACCACCCGCAACTACATGAATTGTGGCATTAAAAGTTCCTGAATACTGAGACTTTTCTTCACTCACACAATAGTTCTGCAATATTTGAACAGAAAAATAAAGAAAAGAAAGTTTTTAGATATCTTCCATTTTGTATTCAGAGTGCAGTATAATTGAAGGAATCTGTATATGTACCATAAATAATTGGAGAGAATCTTAACAGAACCCATCCAGATTCTAAATACACGTCAATGTAAAAAAAAAGCAAGATACTCATCATCTTTATCAGTTCAATTATACATACAAAACTCCATGGAATCGAGAACCCAAGTCCTATAACTATAAAAATGCTATCTAAAAGTCTAATGCCATGACTGGAAAACTTTCTTGATAAAAATGTTCAGATATAAGAAAAAGAAGGATGCATGAATGGAAATAATATAATTTACAAGATTACTTGAAACAAACTTTGCATCAACACAATATTAAATTACTCATTCATAAAATAGGGCTCGACTTACTTGATAAACAGGGCATGATCTTTCATAGTTGTGAACATGGCCAAAGAAAGCAATGTCGACCTTGTACTTTTGCCAAAATTTTTGGTAAGTCTCTCTTCCCATTGGCTCTTCAAAAGCTCCGTGCTGTGCAAGCCATGAGTTTGAGGAATAACCAAGAACTCGATGCGAAATAAAGATAAGCCATGGTTGCTTTTGTCTATCAGCAGATGCTAAGCATTCCTCAATAAATTTGTATTGTTCTGATCCTTCTTGCCAATCAAGTTCTGAATCTGCAATACAGAAATGGAACATACCATAGTCGGTGGAATACCTGATTCAAGGTTATCCCTTGATGAGTAGATTTTCAAAATAATTCAACAAATATAACAAAATAAACTGGTTCAGATAGAAGATGAAATACGGCTGATACTTATTACAAGAAAAAATGATATAGAGATTATGAAATCAAATACATACAAATGAAAATTAAGCTATAAAATTCACCATGATACTAAAAACTAGATATTATTTCAGTTGGACTTTAGAATTGAAATTAGAAAAGATTAAAGGAGAATAAAATGTTTCACATTTTTTCTTCTTAAACCAAGATACACTTTTGACACTTGTCCTTTGTTCTGGCCTATAAGCACTAACAATGTCAAAGGAGTTCCATTTTTTCAGTATCTTTGTTAGTGTTGAACAATTTTCTAAATATTTTTCTGCTCCAGTTTGTCCTTAATTAATCGGGAAAACTACCCAATTTGGCATGTTTTACCCAGTTTGGCATTGAACTTGATTTACTAATAGGATTGAAAAACAACCATGCTTATGAATATTGTAATATGCAGGATGGTCTTTTCTTCTTTCCCAGAAGCTCCAAATGTTAGGCCTCTTTTAATTCTTCACGAGCCCATGATAAACTTGATGTGCTAAATATGAATAGGGATGATCGATTTTAGGTGTTATGAATCCAAACTATGAACAAACATGATTAGGAACAAAATTGCAAATTAAAATATTTAAATGATCAAATGAAAGACACAACTTCTTTAAGACAACCGGAAATTTTAAAATATATAATTTATTGTAACAAAGGTCCACAACTATTCAGATGGTAGTTTCAGTCCACAACATCTTTATTTGGAATATTTTTAACTAAGGTATCAAATGCACCTTTAAACTCATTAGGATCCAATGTTCTAAAGTAGGTTGAGAGGTATGCACTAGCCAAAAGATGTGTGACACCCGATAGGTAAAGGATATAGTCACTAGGGAAATAGTTAAAATCACCTCCAAGCATCCGTCATTACCTGTGGTGTTTAGGTGAATCCACCCCTATGAGGTGGCATTCTATGAATATGTAAAAGCCCAATAGTTCACCTTTATCTGCCCTGAGAGAGGGCAGGACCTGCCCATATATGCATCAGCTCAGTTGCATGGACTCGTGGAGCATAAAGAAGTACGAAAATAGAATTTCTATAAAGAAAGGACATAACCTAATTGACATACAAAGGATGACAAACATGGTGAGATAATCCTTGACATCAGTTGAGCTGAATGAGCTACTGTACATTATGTTATTTAAGCCTAGCTGACACACCTATGACTTTATCCCTAAATCTAATAAGAATTGTAATTAACTGGCTGAGAACTGGTTCAGTAGAACGGGAGTCAAGATGCCTTCCATAACTTCTTATTGAATAAAGAATGAGACATATTTAAAGTTTAAACCATTTGGATATGTCCTTTATTATCAGATAACAAATCAATCATATAAAGTCCATAGTGCCGAAGTCGATTGATGAAATAGCAAATAAAACAATTATTTAATCCTTGCTAACATGCTTGTGACTCCATCCTTATGTCTAACAAGACTTGTAATCAACTAGCTGAGAACTGGTCTAGTAGAAAGGGAGTCAGATGCTTTCCACAAGTGTTTTTTTGAACAGTAAACAAGGCATCTTTAAACCACTTTATGAAATTATATGAAATACCAATCATAGAAACTCCATAATGGATAGGTTGATCATGAAAATAGGAAATAAATGTGTTGGTGCAACCCATTTACAAAGTCCATAGTGAAAGTTGATTAATGAAATGAAACAGTGATTGAAGGCAATAGACCTATGGAAACTTGAAAGAACAAGCTTAATCCATCCCACACTGACAGAATGAAAAACGGCAAAACCAACAATACAAGCTTCATTGTCTTGGGGCAGTCACATGCGCAAGATCAATATGAAAGACAAGAAAAAGGGGGGAGATTTTGCAATAGTTCACAGCAATGAGCAAATTGCATTCAATTTCTTTAACATCATGTTCACAGCCATAGCATTTTTCTTTTGATGCATATGTTGCTTCTAAGGAAGCTTTCTAGCAATTAAATCTACATTTTCTATGCAATAATAATAATTTAGTTTGATAGATTTAATGATGCATTTTATATGGATGCTTTTCCTGTTGAGTGCAATAGTCCATGAGTTCCTCCTAGTAGTTGTGGAGTTTTTGCTCCTTTTGGTGTGGAGGATTTCTCGATTCTTTCTCTCGGTTTGGATTTGCAAAGTCCATCTGGGTTTATGGCCCACCGAACAGCAACTTTGTTCGTGGGTATTGGCAACTTGGAAAACACAATAGCAGATAGATATTAAATGCTGTGTGAAAGGCTTCTTCTTCGTGGTCTTTTCAAGCAAAGAGGAGAGAATTTTTTCGAGGGAGAACCATATTTCTTTAACACAGTGGGACTCTATGTGTTCTTGTAATGTGGGTTTTGACCTCATCTAGAAGATTACTCATTGGAACCAGTCTGTGTAAGACTTTACTCCTTACCCTCAGAGTTCTTGAACGAAGAGCTTTTTGAAAGTCTAGGAAATCTACTGGGAAGTATTTAAAATCTTCAGAAATAACCAGGGAGAAAAAGCTCATCACTTATGCAAGTTTTGATGCTTATTTGGATTTAACTAAACCGATACCAGAATCAATCATCCTACAAAATGAAGGGTATGAATGGAAACAGAAAATAGATTACAAAACAATGCCCTTTAAATGCTGAACATGCCATGAACTTGGTCATGTGCAGAGGGATTGTCCAGTTTTACAAGAAAATATGAGTGGAGCTCAAAGGAAACCCAAGTCACAGGGAAAAATCACACACATACTAGGTAAGAAAAGTGCAAGGACAATCACCAGAAGAGAAACAATTTGAAGCTATGAATCAGGAGCAGAAAGATATGGGTATAGAGCAAGCATATAGTCCATAGTACATACATGAGCCATCCACAAGAAAAAATGAAAAAACTTTAGTAGATAACTAGTTCACATTCAAGACCGTGAAACCATGACAGACTTTTGCAATAGAATGTACTAGTGCATACCATATCTTAGCATCATTAGTTGTTGGCAAATGAAATGTGGTTTTAGCTGGTACACCACATTCTCCACATGAATCTGTGTTCTTATAAAATGAACTTGAATTAGGCCAATCACGCTCGTGGTTTCCACTACAAAAGAACAGTACTAGTTAGAACTTAGAACAATCCATAACGATATCTTAACATTGTTTTTGAAATAGCCTTAGAACGATTAAAGCAAAGAACATGGAATGTAGAACCCTTGGAGAATAAAATTTAAAAATAGTAATACCTGGCTACCATGTATGGAACATGTGAAGCAATGGGCTCCACTTGTGCTGTGAACTGATCCCATTGTGACAGGTAGCCATTTGCGTAAGATAGATCTCCAATATGAAACACTATGTCTATATTTTCCAAGTCCTCTATGAGGCGATCGGTAGTATTTAGAGTGCCTGGTTGGTAGTTGCTATATGCATTAGAACCGTCACGCTCTGCCTGGAAGCAAGGAATTAGATAACGAAATCTGCTTCAAAGCTTAAACATTTCCTTTTGCCAGTATATTGAAAAAAAAACCTCTTCCATTTTGTTAGAACGGTTCAATTACCAAATAAGACAGAGATTCTTGATCAGATACTCCCAAGCAGAGTTAAAATATAAACAACATTACATGTATCCTTTCAGACAAGAGTGCAGGCAAATATTGCAGATAATAGCAAAGGAACTCACTTTCCCCATGTCACCAAAAATGATTACACGTTGCAAGGAATCTTGGCCAGGATATGGAGATGCTTTAAAATAATTCAGTTGCCCCCAAATATATGACCCGTTGACTAGCCTATGTCCAATCTTGTAGTAGTATCTGTACCATTATTGTTGAAATTAGTAGCAACACTAGGACAACCACATCAATCAGTTAAGGATTTCAGATAATTTAGATTTAAGATTGCTTTTTAGTGCTTTCCTATCCTTTAAAGAGTTGGGAATTGCACCGAAATAGCCACAAAATTTAAAGGTTTAACAATCATCAAGATCATTTCTACAAATTACATTTGCAATGCTACTGAAAAGAAGCCTTACTTGGTGTTTGGCCATAAATCCTTCAAGATACTCGTGTGTATGAAACCAGGGTCTCGCCAGCCAACTGTACGCGCAGGTTGACCTACAAAAGGAAAATGAAAATGCTAGGTTTTTACAGGCAAATATATCTTTCTTTAAAAAGCTCTGTCGACACAAATGAAAAGGCATGGCAAGAAATTGCTTATGTAGAAATCTTTTAAAAATTAATGACTCCCAGAAGGCTAGAAGTAATGAAATGAGAAGCCACTATTGCGTGTAACCTTGAATTTCAGAGTCATAAAAATAATAATCTCCGCTATATAATTGTTTTCTGAAATACTCATCTATGGCACGAATCTTTATATTTTCTCCATTTCTTTAACAGTCATTCTCAATAAACTTTTCCCATGTCTTCATCACTTTAAAATGTTTTATTGTGTCTTTGCAAACAAAAAGAAACTGAACTTTATGGACTCACCCAAATTCCTAACATCAGTATAAGGTAAATAATTAGAAGAAACATCAGGTACTTGGTGTCTAGAATCAATTACACAGAGCAATCACAAGATCCAGTAATGGAATGTTATCTGCAGCCTCTGATAAAGGTCTGCCATCTGTATGTAATTCCGTAATTTATGCGCCCATGAAAGTCGGAATAAGGGGAATATGTGACACGGCACTCCGGGAATAATTATGTATTCTACAGGAGCGACTCAGCACCCTGATAGAGTTAATATTTATTCATGGTCATAACATAGCTCAGGAGTTTTAAGTCATAAATGGTTTAAATAAAGTGACGTAAGTGTCGATTAAGTCACATTTCACTTTATTGTTACATAAGTGGTTTTCTATCTTAGGTTCCTCGTGAGACATCATAATGTATTTACCTTTACACACATGGAATAATATTAAATATCTCTCTTCTCTCTCTGCAAGTATTCTGCATGAGGGTTTGTGCAACATTTATATGGTTATCAAAGCCAAGGTAGAGTGTTCTGGCAAAGCCCAACAACACAGGGTATTTGACGAAGCACGGTGAGGAAGACGACACCATGGGTACATAATCACGGGAAATATGGCCAGGGAATTTGGGCACATGCGGAAGCGGAATTGAAGGCAGAGGACAATGGAACAGAGGCACACAGAACTGCATTTAATATTAGGCATGCAATGGGACAAAGGAGCGCACAGATATGTCTGGTTATTTTCTTTTTATATCATATGTTAAAGCAGGATTGCTATTTTTAAATTGCCTAAAGTTTGGAACTCAGGCTTAATAGATACATTAAAAACCAGAGGTATGGGCATTTAAGTTTTCATCAGCTTTCACTTTGGAGTAGTTTAGAGTTGTTAGTTGGTGTTCCTTCAATTTTTAAGGCGGAGAGGTTATGTGAAACATGCATGGTGAGAGAACATCACAACAAGGTGTTTGACATGGGTAAAGCTTGAAGAGCAAGAAAAGTGATGGAGCTTTTTCATGCGTAGGTTTGTGGTCCAATGAATAAACCATCATTGGTGGGTGCCAAGTATTTTCTGCTTATTGTTGATGACAGTTCACTAAATATGTGAGGTTTTTTTCTCAAGGAAATCTTAAGTGCCTTAGGAGCATTTAAGATGCCAAGTATTTTCTGCTTATTGTTGATGACATTTCACTAAAGATGTGAGGTTTTTCCCTCAAGGAAATCTTAAGTACATTAGGAGCATTTAAGAAGTTTAAGGCTGCAGTTGGAGAAGAAGCTAGAAGAAGGATAAGTGTTCCCCAGTCAAATAACAGACAAAAGTTCGTGGAGTTTTTTCACTTCAATAAAATAGAGGGAATCCAGAGGCAAATACTTGATGGTGAAAGAAGCAAGATGCCCGAAAAAAATAACGAAGAGTATGCCACAAGGAAAATTGTTTCAAATACATACTGGGTAAAGGCAATATAGACAACGGTCTATTTGTTGAATAGGAGTCCCACCAAAGGAGATAGCAATCACACCTAAGGAGGCATGGACCAGGAGGAAACCAAAGGTAAGTCATTTTAAAATCTTTGGTTCAATTGCTTCTAAGTTAGTGCCTGAGGAAAACATGAGTTGAATTGATGCCATAGGTAGAAAATTGTTATTTGCTGGTTATTCTGACCAATATAGGCTTTTGGATTTTTGTACAAATTAAGTCGTTGTGAGCTAGGATGTGAGAATTGATGAAAAATCAGATTTGAATCAAGTTATTTCAAGCTTTAGAAATGGATGATGGTTGTTGGGTTGAAGTTGAAAATCAGTTGTTCTATAAGGAGAACAAGTGCAGGGTGATGGGAAAACATCATGCAATGATGTGCAGGTTGTGGACGAGGGAGGAGATGTTGAAAATTCATCAAGAGAAGCAGGAAATGGTGTTGATTCAGGCGGTATAGAAGAAGGGATGGCTTGAAGATGTGAATGAAGAAAAGCGTTCATGGTATGGTGATGAGGGAGAAAGTGGAAGGCCAAAAAGAGAAGGTAAGCAGGGTGTTCAACAAGTTCTTGCATTTTATCGACTACTAATTTCACTGATGGTTTAAACCTTGTTGAAACCCGATTTGAAGCAAAAGAAGGTAAAAATGAGTGAAGGCAAGGACGTATTGCTCTTACAATGAACTTTGAAGCTAGACTTATGCAGGGTCGTGCTAGCCATGGCAATGCAATAGGTTGGTGGATGTACAAATTGGATGTAAAGAGTGGCATATGTAAATATCAGCAACAAGAGGTGCAATTTGTAAGTAATAGACATCTTGCAGGTGGAACTCTATACAAGTTTTAGTAGGTTCTAAAGAATTGGTTCATAATGTTTAATATACTTTGATACATAGGTGTAGAAAAGAGAGGCTTTCTGGATATGAAATCAGCTTCTACATGTGCAGTAGGTAGGTTGAATTTTTCAGCCAACATTGACTCATGACAAGTGAATCGGTGGATGATCAAGGGGTTTGTGCCTTGACATGCTCTGCATTAACTACAGGTCATGTGGTCATTTTTATCTCTCACTTTGTGGAAACATCAAAAGCTGATTTTTGGAGGAGTATTGAGAGAGGTACATGGTTCATGGAGAAGACATTAGGATTTGCACTTGTGGATTTCCAACAAGTTGACTTCCACCATCATCACATTTAGGGGCCGATCAACTACACTATTTAAAGGTGAACTGAACATCTTTTACAACCCATTTGATCCAAATAACTTTGCAATGTTTTGGGACAAACATTTGCTTTCTACATGACCATTAAGGGGGTGTGATAGAATTGATATTTAAAAATGGTCAGATCATGTATTAGTACATAGATTAGGAGTTTTAAGTTATGAATATTTAAGAATTGAAGTGACTGTATAAAGTGGTTCACGTGTGCTCTCTTGTTGTCTTTGTTGCTTATTCTCATCCTTCTTCATTCAATCCATCTTGAGATGGCCTTGACTAGCCACCAGTTTCGGCACAAGGTTAGCAAGGAGCCTTAAATGGCTTCCCTCCCACCTGATAGAAAATCGATTCATCCTTCTAGCATAGTTACCAAACTCGGCTCAGCAAAAAAACCAAGGCAAAAGAGTCAAGAGTTTGACTCAAACCTGCAAATACATGGCAAGTGCAAAAATATATTTGCTATGAAAATGAGCCAAAAGTGATTTTTTGGGGGGCTTTTATAACTAAGCCCAACAAGCTTTCCCCAAGTCAATGATCTGCAACTACTCATGGGTCAAATCTGAGTCAGCAAGTCAAACTCGTTGGTGAGGATTCATAACGATTTGTTTGTGCAATGAGCCAAGTCGAACCCACAAGACGTGGGCTTGACCTACGACTCTAGTAACTATGGTTGAAACTTGAAACCTTGTTTGTTGACACCTTCTTGTGTTTATCTATTAACAAGTGCAAGTTTGAGGGAATTGGCTTATTCATGTCCTTGATGTAGGGATGTCCTTTTGCACCTACATTGTATGTTTTGGTCACAAAAGCTTCCAACTACCTTTCCTATAATAAAGTGGGCCAAGGTCTCATCGAGAGCATTCCTTTGCCTGATCTTGGCTTTGGGTAGCAAGTTAATGGGCATTTTGCAAATGATTCTTTTCTCACTATCCAGGAAGATCACCCCTTTTAGGATAACACTATGAAGTGCTTGGATATGTTCTTTCTTGCTTAAGTTTTCAACATACAGTGGAAGAAAACCCAATGTTATAGACAAATTCAACATCCCATTCCCAATTGGCTTAAGGGACAACTTTGATTATGGATTCAACGTCCCATTCCTAATTGGCTTCAGGGACAACATTGATTCTAGATTCAACATCCCATTCCTAATTGGCTTAAGGGACAACATTGATCCTGGATTCAACAAAAGCTAGATCTTTAAGATCCGTGGGATACCCATTGCATTCCAAGCGTCTCCAAGGAGCTATGAGAGGTGGTGGTCCAGAGGGGTTGAGCATAAGCTGGAAAAATTGTTCACAAATCCTTTGTCCTTAGCAACCAAATTTGAGATATGCACTAAGGTGCTTTTTGATACACATCATTACTGTTGGAGATTTGCAACTTTAGGCAGTCATTCTCCACGAGAAAGTACAAGAAGATCCATCTACACCATTACAGAAGCCCCAGGAAGAAGTTGAAGACCCAGGAAGAGAGGTCAGCCCCACAAGAAATTAATAAAGAAATTGAAGACCCAGAAATAAGAAGTCGGCCCCAGACTAGCGCCCAAATTAGTATAAATACAGGACTGGCTCATTTCATTTGGACAGTTAGACAACTCCTTCTTTAGTGCACACAAGGCAGTTGCAGCTACAGTTTCGCTATTTTTGGGTTACTGGTTATCTTGGAGAGTGTGCCACACTTGGAGAAGCTCTTGCTTGGTTATTCTTGGTCATATTATTGAGGAGCTAGGTCTTGGTGATGCTAGTCTTGGGGAGGATCTTCTTTGTATGGTATTTTGGCTATTGATGGTGATGTACTGGTAATATCTTGGACTGAATTCTTCTAGAGAAAGGTTGTTGGGTTTTCTCCCAAGTTTGGGTTTCCCAGGATAAACTCTTGTGTTCTCATGTTGTCTTCTCGTGTCTATTGTGCATGGTTAATATTTCTAGAACTTGTTATTTCCGTTGCATTGTTATAGTTGAGATTTTCAGTGTATAGTTATTCTATGATAACTGTTGTATGAAAGTGAATCTTGTTATTAATCATAAGGCAATAACTATAAGATTTGAGAATCATATAAAACACCAACATGGTATCAAAGCTAGTTGAAATATTGCCACTGTGCAATGACAGTTGCCAGTTGCAGTTTCCAGTCACCAGTGGCAGTTGCCAGTTGCTAGTTGCGCAAACCTTGAGATTAGAAGACAAGTTGGATGGTGTTACATATTTCAGAGGTATGCACTTATATATGTTTCCAAGTTATATCATTTAGCAGAGTATGAGGGTGCTTGTAGGGGATGTACAAGGGACCTTGTCCAAGCAGTGACAAAGGGATCCTAGATCTCAGAGATTGTATAGACTCAGACTGAGTCATGTTTCAGAGGGAGCATGGTACTCCAGGATCGATGGATACTTGATGAGTTTGGTTTTAACCAAGAATGATGCAAACTCAGAGTGAGCCATCTCATAGAGAGTCAGTTGGCTCAGAGAGAGAGCCGATCATTCAAATGGATTTCCTCTTCAGGCTCAGGTGGGAAAGAGACATCTTCCAGGACTGAAAGACAAGTGTCATGATTTGAGGAGGCTTCAAGGAGATGTGAGATCTCCTGGGAGGATACACTTCTTTCAGTAGATCTTGCTACAGTGACAGAGGAGGCAGCCAATCAAGAGGACTCGGTATGGATTTTGTCTCGGTCACAGAGGGAGCAGCTAGTGAGGCAGACTAGATAACAGGACTTACTCCAGTGATAGAGGGAGTTGGTCTCAGAGTTCAAGATGGAGGATCCTGTCTGGATGTACTCTTGGGATTAGAGGTGTGGCGAGATCAGATGAGATCTTCCTCATTCAGGGGATACTGATGAGATTTGATATGATGGATTGCAAGTCCATGACTACACCTATGATGACAAATACGAAGAAGTTGAGGGATTTTGCTTCAGATTCAGATTTTGTGGATCCCACGATGTACATGCAATAGATTGGATCCTTGATGTACCTGGTTAATGCTAGGCCAGATATTTGCTTGGTAGTGAGCACCCTAAGCCAGTATGTGGTTGAAGCCAAGGCAATTCCAGTGGGTGGCAGCGAAGCATGGTACAGTTGGATATGGTTTGTCTCAAGTGATGAAGTGACGTTGTACAGATATACAGATTTCGATTAAGTAGCGAGTGCAGTAGACAGATTGAGCACCTCAAGGTGCTGCTTCAGCTTGGAATCAGTTACGATTTCCGGGATAAGTTGGAAGGAGGCTTTTGTAGCTCTCAGTACAGTAGAGACTGAGTATGTCACAGCCGTTGTCGCAAGTCATGAAGTGGTGCAACTTTAGAAGCTTCTTGTAGGACTTATCCAAGACATGGTACAGAAGGGAGCAGTGAAGCTCCAGTACTTATCCACAGATGAGCAGATTGCAGATATCCTCCCAGAGTAGCCATGTTGATTTGGTTGAGGAGGATGATACACAGGATTAGCCATGTTGATTTGACTAGTGATGAGTGTTGATGTTTCAACATCAGGAAGACATTCTCCCATATTGGTCATGCACAGGGCTATGCTAGTGCCGATATGACCAAGGGAGAATGATTCATTCACTCACGGGGCTTTGCTAGTGATGAATGGCCTAGGTATGTTGATAGCATCGGGCAAACATTCCCCCAGATTGGTCATGCACGGGGCTATGCTAGTGCTGATATGACCAAGGGAGAATGACTCATTCACTCACGGGGCTCTGCTAGTGGTGAATGGCCTAGGTATGTTGATGTTCTCCAGGTTCGAGCATACATTCTTCCTAGATTGGTCATGCACGGGGCTATGCTAGTGTTGATATGACCAAAGGAGAATGGTTCACTTATCCAAGGGGCTTTGCTAGTTGTGAGTGGCCCAGATAAGCATCAGGAAGACATTATCCCAGATTGGTCATGCACGTGGTTATGCTAGTGCTGATATGACCAAGGGTAATTATTCATTCACTCACGGGGCTCTGCTAGTGGTGAATGGCTTAGGTGTAGTCCTTCTCCTGTCAAGGACTGGATGGGCTCGAGATATTATCACATGCATATTCTAGGATGGAATGCATATGCGGAGATGGCACATCAACATGGCTCGTGAAGACAACCTTTCTATGACAAAAGAAATCCAAGTATGGAGAATGTCTCCCTCGTTGAGAGGGAGTGTTGGAGATTTGCAACTTTGGGCAGTCATTCTCCACAAGAAAGTACAAGAAGACCCATCTACACCATTACAAAATCCCCGGGAAGAGAAGTCGCCCCCACATGAAATTAATAAATAAATTGAAGACCCAGAAATAATAAGTTGGCCCCAGACTGGCGCCTAGATTAGTATAAATACAGGACTTGTTCATTTCATTTGGACAGTCAGACAACTCCTTCTACAGTGCGCACAAGGTAGTTGCAACTGCAGTTTTGGCAGTTTCGCTATTTTTGGGTTACCGGTTGTCTTGGAGAGTGCGCCACACTTGGAGAAGCTCTTGCTTGGTTATTCTTGGTCATATTATTGAGGAGCTAGGTCTTGGTGATGCTAGCCTTGGAGATGATCTTCTCTGTATGGTATTTTGGCTATTGATGGTGTTGTACTGGTAATACCTTGGACTAAATTCTTCTAGAGAAAGGTTGTTAGGTTTTCTCCCAAGTTTGGGTTTCACAGGATAAACTCTTGTGTTTTTGTGTTGTCTTCTTGTGTCTATTGTGCATGGTTAATATTTCTAGATCTTGTTATTTGCGTTGCATTGTTATAGTTGAGATTTTTAGTGTATAGTTATTCTATGATAATTGTTGTATGAAAGTGAATCTTATTATTAATCATAAGGCAATAACTATCAGATCTGAGAATCATGTAAACACCAACAATTACTACTCTTCATGTTATGTTCTCTCCATGAAATCTTACCTAAGGATGGAGAAGACTCTAAGAATTTTTTTTGGCCAACAACTCTGGCACTAAAAGATTCCACACAAGAAGTTGCGACTTATCTTACACTCCAAAGGATTGGAGTGTCTAGCCATTTTGAAGACCCGCACACAAGCTCAAGCCCTGTATGCCAAATCGGTGATTTGGGCCATTAATGACAAAGAAGCCTAGAAAGTTTTACGGAGGAATTGGATTTCCCTTGGAGCCCCTCCATGAAAGAAATTTTGGCAAGGAATTACCCTCCAGTCTCCTATAACTACTCCTTAATGGTCAATATAAAAGGCTCATTTGTTTCCCAAAGCATTTGGGAGGATTAATGGCCATCAAGCCATTCCTAACTTGGTGAGACCTCTCACTAAGCACTCAATTGCCCTCCAATGACCAATTCATTTGGTGGACTCCAACGTTGAAGAAAAATAGTAAAACCTTGGCCAAATATCCATGGTTCTCAACCCTAAGGTTCTAAACGAAAGGTATTGTTTCCACAAATGATCTCTTCAACAACCAAACAAGGGACTCACTTCCATGGCCTAAGCTAAAGTGCAAATGTTCTCTATCAAAACATGGAAAGATTATTCTTAATAAAGTGTGTAGCCTAATTCCTAATGACCTTTCCATCAAGCTAGGTCCTCCTCAAGCCTAGTGACGAGATTGGAAATAAAACATATCCAAAGCCTTCACTAGTATAAGCCTTTTGATGGATATAGATGGTTGTGCACAAGGCCAACCCTTGATAGTTTCGTAAACAAGCTTTGGAGACTTGGGCCTAAGAAAACATGGTTGTTTAAACTATGCAACTTATGGAAGCTGTTAATGTTTATGCCATTATCATAGTTCTTTGCATTTCATTAGATAAGAGCATAATAAGAACAAGATCACTGAGAAATACACATTCACAAGAGACACAACATTTATCCTGGGAAACCCTCTAGGGGA
>SNQJ01S0201607.1:0-16847 GCA_010110895.2 Picea sitchensis | reverse complement strand
CATTCATGCTTCACCACCAACTAATAGCAATTACATAATTAACCTTGCAACTAACTAATATTGCAATAACAATTAAATGACCATTTAATAACCATTAATTAAATAACATTACAGTTACAATTAAATGCATTGCAAATTTAAACAATAAGGACCGCTTCACCACCAACTAATAGCAATTTAATAATTAACATTGCAACTAACTAACATTGCAATAACAATTAAATGACCATTTAATAACAACTAATTAAATAACATTGCAGTTACAATTTTAATGCATTGCAAATGTAAACAATAAGGACCGCTTCACCACCAACTAAATAGCAATTTAATAATTAACATTGCAACTAACTAACGTTGCAATAACAATTAAATGACCATTTAATAGCAGCTAATTAAATAACATTGTAGTTACAATTTAATGCATTGCGAATTTAAACAATAAGGACCCTACCCTACGAAAAGAAAAACAGTAATTCTTCCAATTACATAACCTTTATAACTCATTGAACACCTACTATTAAAGCATAACGTCCACTTCATTCAAGGCGTAGCCTTCTGGAATAGATTAAAGCTTAAACGATTAAACTATTTTCATTCAATTGCATATATAAATTTTTCTCTATCTTTATACCCATATTGGTTACTTCTGTTCTGGAATTAGTACAGGTGAAGGAATTAACGCAATTGAATACGCTGTCAGGTACACAGTAGACACGCAGGGCTTAAATCTGATTCCCAACGCTGACATTATGGCAAGGCACAGTCTGACGGGAGGTAAATTCGTGGTTACGGTAAAAGCTAAAATTTTATTAACTTTTAATACACACCATCACATCTAACTGCTTTTAAATCCAAAGTAATTAGCTCCAATAAATCCTGGCCTATCAAGCGATTATTACTAAAACCCTAAGTTAATTTTAAATAAGTAAAATGTTATGAATTACCATGCCCCAAACACCCAAATATTTCATTCCATTGTAAAGACTGCACGGTATACAGTGGCAACAATTCAATCCGATCAACTAACTGCAACCCTTGCTTGGATTGGGTCTTCTCAGGCCATCAATCAGTTTAATGTTTAAATAAATTCTGGCTATCCACGGTGGCCCTAACGCTCCCTTTTTTTTATTAAACACAATTGAAATTTTACAACAGCCAGACCAGCACTAACCGTATTGATTACCTTTAACTGTTAGCATTGCAATAAAAATAAATAAAAAGTCCCTACCCTGCGTGTGACAACAACATTCATTAATCAATACCTAATTCAACAATAATTGGTATAATAGTTAAACCCTTACGAGATGGAAAACAAGAATTCTGTCACCAATCAACAAGCAACGGTGAAGGTAAAACGCAGATTTCTGGAAGGGTTGAACCGCATGGGTGTAAATCGCCAAGATGGGTAACACAAAACAAGGGTACACAGAGAAAACAACAGTTCGGTCATTGGAAAACGTAGGTGGATCCTCCACCCATTCACTCAGGAAACCGACCCCAAAAATTCAACACCCACTGCAAAGAAGTAACAACCCAGCTCGCCGAGTTTGGGTGGCCCCAGAACGTGGGTATCCTCCATCGAATTGGAACCCATAAATTTCAGAAGACGGTGAGGAAGGCTGGGTGCATCTTCTGGCAAAACGCAAAAGTTTAAACCCTAAAAACGCAGAAAAAGTAACTACAAAACGCAGGGAAAATTAAACCCCAAAACGCAGGAAGTTTCACCATAAAACGCAACGGGTTTAAACTATAAAAACGCAGGGACTCTCACCACAAAAACTCTGTAGATTTAAACTATGAAAATGCTGGAATTTGAAACCAAAACGCAGAGATCTCACCATAAAAACGCATTGGGTTTAAACTATAAAAACGCAGGGACTCTCACCATAAAAACTCTGTGGATTTAAACTATTGAAACGCTGGAAATTGAAACCAAAACGCAGATATCTCACCATAAAAATGCGTTGGGTTTAAACTATAAAAACGCAGGGACTCTCACCATAAAAACTATGTGGATTTAAACTATGGAAACGCTGGAATTTGAAACCAAAACGCAGAGATCTCACCATAAAAACGCATTGGAATTTAAACTATAAAAGCGCAGGGACTTGGAACCCAAAACGTAGGGTAATTTACCAAAAACGATGTGGATTTGAACTATGAATACGCAGGGAATGTGCAACATTAAATAATAATAATTTCCACTGTCCAGGACAATAAATAATGGAAATTTACACAGTCAAGAAATATGAACAGTAAATATTTTTTTTTTACACAGTCCAGAACGAGGAATAATAAAAACTACACAGTCCAGAACCATAAATAAAAATTAAGCAGTCCAGAGAAATAAATAAAATGTACGCAGTCCTTTCATAAACTTCATAACGCCATTACCATGCATTCTAACTACAAATTTAAAGATCATACCGTTGCCTCAGTGTCGTCCTCAAGCGTTGTCCACGCGTCGTTCCTCTCTTGCTCCGTGCTGCTCCCGCTCGTTGACCGTTGAGACTACACCGGTACCTCCCAGCCAAACGCTAGGGGTACTCTGCTTCCCCCTGAGCCCCTAGAGCCTCAAATGGGCCACACACCATCCAGACAGTAACCTAGCTTCCCAGCTCACCTCCAAGGCTGAGCTACCACTCTAATACCTCTGAGAAAATCTCCAACTCCTCACAAGCAATCCGTCCAGTTTGCAATTTTGGCAGCATAACAATACCTCATACCAGCTCCCCCTTCTTTCCCCCCATCCCCTTTCTTTTATCCTCTTTTTTCCCTAAATCACATTTGTTTTAAGTTTTTAATCAAAAACCCTCTAAAATTCTTTGTCTTACAAGTGTCACTCATCCCCCAAGGTTCTCCCCAAAATTATTTTTCCCCCTTTATTTTTTTTTATTTTTTTTTTATTTTTTTTTTAAAAGAAGCTCAAAGGTACATGCGCTGAGCATCTTTTCATTATATTTTTTAAATCGATATATATATATGCTATATATATATATATATATATATATATATTACAAACTCCATTAATTAATAATTAAAATTCTTCTTTCAAATTTACAACCCCACCTATTTGAATTAATTTCTTAATCTCTTTATTTTACCCTACGCATATGAGGAGCTCACTATTGCTTAGGTGGGTTTTGTTTAATTTAATTATTAGCACATGTATTTATTGGTAGTGCTAGCTAGTAGGAAATGATATTCTAATGTTATTTGAATGGAAGAGATATTGTGAGCTAGAATATAATGGAATTGTTATTAGGGAGATGGTTAAGTTTTGATTATTATTTATGTTAGGTAGTGGTACCTTCACTAAAAGATAAATTATCAAGCAATGGGAATGAGAAATGGCCTTATGTATGCAATTAAGGAAGATTACTTTATGAATTCAATCAAAGGAGGAATTGTTTTATGTATTTAATTAAAGAAACTCTCCTTGGATTAGGTGGAGGTTGAAAATCATAGGGTTAATGAATATTTAATGTATAGTCTTGAATTATGTTTTTTGACATAGGACTCAAATTCTGAGTAGCTGGCCTTTGGTTAGGGAATTTGTTTAAGGATTTATTAATGTGTTGATGTCTTAGGGCTACTTAGATTGATTCCTTCATCCACATTATTTCGACGTGCTTGCCGGGGCCTTCCACGTTCTCAAAGGGTGCCACTTTCGCCAAAGCGGGTGATTGGTAGACATCTAACCCACAGAGTCAACACTCCGCCCGAATTGAACTTGGCCAGGGGAGACTAAGGGTTGCATAGATAAGGTCCCCCACCCTTATTGCGCACCCATAGAATCTTTGGCCGGCGACTATCTGATCACGCCCCTCAAGGCATGATGGATCCTCTCGAACTAGGTTATAATACGTTAATCCTACAGTTGAGCCCGCCCGGGGAATTGCTTGCTAGTAGGCGGTCGCGAGGGCTGCGCATCCACCCCCTCTCCCCTCAACCTCTCACGGAAATCGTGTGTAGCCCCCTTTACTCCATATGTGAATAAGGCGACAAGCTATGTCGACTGCATCATCAACAAACATGTCGGCGAGAAATATCCAACATCAAATAATCAAATCAGTGAAATATCCGCGATAAATAAAATCAGCTTAAAGCACACTCCACGACTCGATTAAAGGTCTAAAGGGGTTCTACCGATACCTCTGCATCCTCAAGCTCAAAAACCATGCACACTCAACAAAGGCGGAATTATTAGCATGCATGCGCATCAAATGGTAACACATCGCTAATAAATACATCCAATGCATCATAATCAAGTATAAATGGTCTAGCATCATAAAAGTCCAGTTACTTGCAGGTAAATTGTCCTCAAATAATAAATTGTTCTCATGTAACATCCAGCTACGGCCTTGCAAACTTATTGGCGGGGACGCTACTATAAATGATCATATTTTAACATGATGATAAAACGTTTTCTCTCATTATGATGCGTTAAGTTACTATGACGGGATGTTTTTACTACCTTGATGTAGGCAGGTGATGTTGACTCAGTTTCATTGAATGTCGCGATTCGAATGCGGATCGCGAGGAGGCGATAGAACGGAGCTTCCGGTTAGTCGGGGAGAATGAGCTAACGAGTTGTTTCTTTACGGTGATATTGTTACGGTGATGTTATGCTAATGATTTTATGATGTGTTGTTGTCATGATATGACATGATGGTTGACGATGATGCGGGCTGGCGATAGCTTGTCGACCGGACTCGCATATGGAGTAAAGAACAACCGCAGTTGAGAGAGATGAAGGTAATAAACAGCGACCACATACGTCTAACCTCTGGCTTTGAAGGCGTAGGTCTGTTACTGAAGGATCTGACTCACCCGTAATGCGATAGTCACTCATGATGATTCTAAAGGTAAAGGCGAGACGCTATTCCATTTCAGTCTCCCTGCTCACCGGCGGAAACTCCATTTCTACAATCGTCAACAGATGAAGTGGCACCCATATGAAGCTACGTCAGGCCATCCCCAAAAAGAACGCGTTAATTTTGGTGATGGTGCTTGGGCAGAAGTGGTGCGTCACGAAGGGCACGTCGCACGACCGAGCAATCAAGGCGAGTGGCACCCCTTGGAGCACATAGTCGTCCTGAAGGGAACGTCGCTTTGGGGATGATGATGAGACAGCCCAGACGACCACGGGACGCTAGCGCATTGAGATTCTTTAGCGCCTCCCCCGATTAAATTGTCTCTGATTTCAAATCAAGCCCACCAAGATTAAAGCGTCCTCACAAGATAAATTGACCGACCCTCTGAAAGATCCTCCAAAAATAAACCAGATGCGTGAAGCTAGCACTTACCCTAGGGGTTAATTAAAGACTTCTAAAAGTAAAGGGGAATTAGAAATGTGGGGGGTTAATTTAAGCCGAAACCCTTGATTTTAATTTTAAAGGGGAATTAAATAGTATTAAAGAAGGGAGTATAATTTGGGATTTCAAAAAATATAATAATAATATAAATATTTGTTTTGAGATATGGCGCATTTATCTATTTTAGAGGGGTTTTAGCAAAAATTTATTACTAATAAATAATGAGGAGAAAATAAAATAAAATAAAAGTGATAAAATAAAACTTTAAAATTTGGAAAGTGAGAGACATAGAGTAAAAAGCAAAGGGGATGTGTTTGGTAACGCATTCCGGAAACATCATTTGGGAAGAGTGGTAAAGCATGAGGGATCTAGGAACCCTAGGAGAAATTTACGGAGGGAGCGGTTTTTGGGGATGGCCTTCTGTGAAGGTTTTCCACTTGTGAACAGACACTTCCGATTTTACATTGTTTAGTCTCGGCCGGATTGGAGGAGATCCTCACGGTCTGACCACGATTCGCTGAAAAATTCTTGTGTTATACCTCTATGCCTTGGGCCTGTTACCCACTCTACGATTTAGCGGAGGATACCCCACCCCTTTTGGCCTTTAAGTATGTAAGTTTGGTGTTTAATTTCTGTGCGACCTTGGGGAAGAGATTATCTGTGTTTGCCTAAATTTCGGCGCATGCAGGAACCTCCTACAGGCGTTGGCCATTGGGAAGCTACAAATTGATGGCTGCATGTTGTTTGGGATCACCTGCCTTGGCGTTGCTTTAATTCCGTTACGTTCCCGATAGACACCATCCCCGGTATGGTTGTCGGTAGCCGAATTAAAGACTCAAGTGACCCGGTGGATAGAGATCCATGGTATGGAATTTAATGACACATTTGATTACCTTTGGATTTTCCGACCTTATATTAAATATTCAGAATCGTACATGCGTCGGCCCATTGTTTTTATATATTTCAAGATTACCATAATAAATATTCAATGGTTGTTAAAAATTAAGAGATTCTCAATTTAAAAGTGTTATAATTAGTGTTCGGGGAACATTATTTAGAGATTCTCATCCATTTTAACATTGTTCGGGAATTTTTGCTTCGTTGAGACTTTAAAGGTCAATTATAAACAACCTACCTTTTATTTAGTAAGGTATATATGATCCAAAATCTATCATCTTAACTTGGACAAGAAAATTCTTGTGTTCAATAGACTCGCTAATCCTTCTTTTATGAGGCAAATCGTTTTTACTGCAGTCCTTGCTTGGTTAGTCGACTAACTTGGAGATGTATATATTCTACAAACTAAAACCTATAAAATATATATAATCTATAATTATATAAAATGTGCTTTTAGAATATAAAATCAAGTTAATATGTCGAGGAGAATGTATATATTTCCTATAATTATAGGCATGAAAGCCGGTGCTGCATTATATAGGTTTGCTAAAAGGTTCTTAAAAACATGGTAGCCACACGGTTATTGAAGTATTTAACATGAACTTAATTTTTGTTTTGTATTCGGTATTTACCTTATTATATTGTCTTGTGAATGTCCTTAATTGTAGTCTTTTTAATGTGAATATCCTTGCCTAATGCCCTTTTGCTATGTGATGGTATAGTACATGTTCAATATGAAGTTATTTGCTCATTGAAGCATTTAAATATGAATTTAATATTTAGCATGTATTTGTACTTTAGAATTTTATGATATTTATCTTGGCAGGGGCGTCCGCCGAGTTGTTGTCGACATTGTCACTTACTTCTTGCCCTTTTTAAATGCATGTAATGGTATTGTACATTTCAGTTTGAAGTTCTTGTTTTATTGACATGTCATTATTTAATATTTAGCATGTAGTTGTCCTTTTAATTTTATTATATTACATCTTGTAAGAATGTCCTTTTGAAAAGTTGTCATTTTAATATGGTTATCTTTACCTAGTGCCTTTAAATATGTGGGGCATGATAAATTTCAATATGAACATTGTTCATGGAAACCCAAATTATGATAGTACTTTTGTGCACCTTTAAAATAGTGGATGTACTAGATATGATGTTTTGTAATGCTACTCTGGGATCCCCTTTTTAAAATAGCATTAAAAGGGAATTCATTTTCAAATTAGCTAATGGTTCCATCTGTCATCACTTACAAATAGGTCTGGTTTATTGTTATATTCAATTATGATGATGTTTTAATTGGGTGAGAAGAAGGTTTATAGCACATACTGCCTTGTCGGGGAATATTTTTTATAGGTTCGCAATTGTAATGTATTTTTGAATAGGAAATTGTGTTTTCTTACATTATAAACAAGATGGCGAGATTTGAATTGAAGCGTATGACCCCTAATTATTTCAAATATTGTTGAAAGTAGAAGGGAGATGAAATATAGATTTATCTTGCGTTGATGTTGGTGTAGTCTCACCGGTATGATACAAGACATACTTTCGAGGGAGATGCCACGGTTATATGCATAGAATGCAGTTTGTATTTAGGGTGGTTTGTTCCCTTAGATAATGCTCGAACGTAGATTTGTTGGTTCTTGAGTCCTTGATAAGCACCTTCATTAAAGGGCACAATTGTTCTTCTTGTTTATATGTTGCTTGCATATTTCAGTGGGTTAATTTTTGAGAATTACATTGTGACCGAGTTGGAAGTGTGGGCACCTCCATGACTACTCGAGCGATCCTTGACCCTATGACTAAATGGTTAAAGCGGTGAGCTTGAACTTGGCGTTGCTATGTCTTGGGAGGTCCTAACCTTGAGGGTAGAGACGAGCGGAAGGTCGATCGTAGAAAATTGGCCCGGTCGGTTTACTTGTTGCTAAATGTTTTGCGTTGTGCACCTTTGCCTATGGTTACCATTTTGTTTGGAACACTTTCGTCGTGTGCTTTGTCTTCTTAAGTGAACAGTGATTAGATACATTGGTTGTCAGGGGAGACATGCAGAGTCAAGTAATGTTGTTACTTTCTACTGCCTTGGCCTTTTACCTTAAACACAAAAAAAAAAAGTTACACCTATATACTAGAGCGGATGTGCATTAGCGAGGCTGACTCCTTACATAGGTATGTGGTAAGGTTTGACTTGGGGATTCCACTACGGGTTTTCGTTGACGCTGATGGTATTGATTATTCCTGTTGGTGGTCGTCATCCGCCGGAGGTAGCAGCCTCCGGTGGCATCGCGCCGAGGTCTAACCCGGCGAGCAACAGGTCAACGGACAGGAGAGAGATCGCGGGTTACTGATATTTGTGGGATTATTGAGATTTTTTCCGATTGGATGTCCGGCGTTGTTGCTTGATTGAGTGAGGATGAAGACGAGCGCTTCCTGCTTTGAGTGCTGCATGCGCAGAACCGTTACAGATGGCGCCCGTGGGCTTCAAGAGAAGGTGAAATTTACCGAGTTCTTTGGTGCCCCAGGAAACACAGCCACCAAGGCATGGTTAGAAAACATGGCAATGTGATTTGCACTATGAAATTACACCTCCAAAATGAAGGTCCACATAGTAGTCTTCCAACTGAAGGGGAGCACCCTTATATGGTGGAAGACGCTCATGCCACAAATGAACATGGCCTTCAAAGACATGTCATGGGAACTACTCGAGAAACGGTTCCGAGAGAGATATCTATCTGAGGAATTCATTGAGCATCGGCTCAATGAGGTTTCGCCAACCCGTTCATTGTATGGAATTGATACGATTGCAGAAATCTGAGGACGTTTTATGGAAACTTTTCCCGGGCGTATCCACATCTGAACGCGGAAGCTCAAAGGTCCAGCGAGTTTGTGGCCAGCCTTAGCGGTAGCCGTGCAGGCGGAAGGATTACGATACCTCAAACCGCACGATCTTTGTCCAAAAAAGGCCCTCGCATAAGCGAAGGAGGAAGCTTATCGGCCGGTGGAACGGGGACTCATGGGGTACGGTGAGCGGGAGTTCAGTAATTTTGCCGCGGCATGGAGTGCCGAGACATATGCGGAATGGTATGGATTCGGAGGATCCCGTTCACCACCGACGACGCCGCCTGGCGGAAGCGGTTGTACGCTAAGAGGACCAGCCCGGCCCGGTATGCCGATGGAACAGACACATTATTGAGCAGACCGGGGAGTTCGAGCGGTGGGCAGTCATCTTCACCCGGGCACCGGACTCTTTGGGCCAAGAAGTGTTGGGCGATGTAGAGACCACGCTACTAAGCGTGGTGTCGTGGAAGGCGTGGGATCAGGCGGACCCTGATGGGAGATATGGGCGAACCCATGGGATTCATCTGACGGTGAATAAGCGCCGGAAGCGAGCACGGTCGTTCAAGGCAGCGGTACTATCGGCCGGCGAACCCGCCGATGACACACACCAGACCCGAGGGGCCAGAGAGTTTTATTTCTGGTGCAACGAAGGGATTAAAGGTGAAGGAAATAGAATGGGACAAGTTTAACCCATTAGAGATGAGCTTGAGACCAAACAGAGGAAGGTCGGAGGAAAGGTTCTGAACTGTGCCAACACAGGAGGAATTGTCCTGAAGAGTCAACTTGTAAGTCGTCTTAGGGTCTTATGGCGTGGTGGTAGGCATGGATTAGTTGGAATGCTGTAGGCGATATCAAGCGTAGATGAAATGGATTGACTTGTCGACGATGGAAGGACTGGTTATAGTAGAATAGGAACCGAGTATCACGGTTAGTCTCTTCTATGATTACTGAGGAAGAGGAAATTATCGTGGGGTGCAAACTTTATCACGATCCTTGCGCTCATGAGAATTAATGAAGGTGGAGCCTGCCAGGTGGTGGAAAGGATTCTTGGGGCGATATTTCGGAAGGTTTGCAGCGGAAGGAGTGGGGTTTACTATAGACACGAATAGGGGGTGAACCGATACGTATGAGCATATCGGGATGTCGACCCGGTGTTGCAAGAGTTAAAATGCAGCTGAAGGAGTTCTTGGATCTCGGGATACGTCACGTCCTAATTATTAACAATACTTCACTGAAGTGCCAGTGAACTCATTCGGAAGGAGACCGGTTGGTGGAGGCTTTACGTATTTCGTCCATTTGAACAATTCCGATCGAGGAATGGTATACCAAAGAATCGGCCGATCTGTTTGATCAGGATGAAGGATGCAGGCAGTGTTCTCTAAGATGATTTCGTCGAATATGGTCTACGGATCCAAAGGAGGATAGCGTCCGGGCCAAGACAAAGTTGGACATTCTGAGTTCTTGTTTTGCAACTTCGGATACGTGGCATACATTCTTGGGATTTTATGAGCAGAATTATGTGAATACTTAGACAAGTTCGTCAAGTATTCATTGATGATGTACGATCTACTCTCGGACGGCGGAGGAGCATGGCGAGAACACTAAGCTTGGTACTACAATGACTACGAGAACACAAGTGCCAGAGCTGTCCAAATCACTCTTTATAAACTGGGTTACTCTTAGAATGTCATCCTAGGAGAATTATCATGGCCAAGGTTGAGACTGATATGGAATGGCTAGCGCCCGTGAATGCGTCACGTAGTTTTATGGGTTTAGCGGATACCACAACCAGGTTAATTGAAGGATTTTTCGAATAAGCGGAGTTAATCGGAGTTCTGAAAGAAAAACAAAGTTTATTGGAGCGGATAAATCGTGGAAGAATTTAGGAGGAGCTTAAGGAGTTGTTGACTACGCCATTAAGGTCAACATGGGCGGTAAAAGACTTCTTGGTATGTCTTGGCATCAAAAGGAAGGTTTAGGTGGAATCTTGATGCAAGATGGACAAGTGATTGCCCCACATTTCGAGGAAATTAGAAGGCATGAGGAAAACTACATTGATACATGATTTGGGGAGTTGTTAGCCATGTATATGCCTTAAAGGTATGGGGGCACTACCTGGTTGGACGAAATTTAGATGGGATTGATCATTCGGGATTACAACAACACATTTTATGAAAACAACTGAAGCGACAAGCGAGCGTTGAGTCGGAATGCCATGATCACGACTTAGTTACTTACATAAAGGGAGCAGTGAACCAAGTGGCAGATGCTTTGGAGTCGGGGAAGACCCGCACGCGTCTTTTTGGTGTTACCTCTTAGACAAATCTACGTGAGAAGAATCTCACCTTACAACGTGATGGCGATGGTAATTTTCCTGAAATTCGAGGGATTTTATTGGACAAAACACTATGATGGTACCGCGATTTGAAGGATTTACCTTCGACGACGATGGTTTATTAAGATTAAGAGGTCGGATTTACGTACCACAAAACGAAGAGTTGAGGATGTTGACCCTGAACGAGGCTCATAGAGCAATTTACAAGGCTCACCCAAGAGTCGCGAAGATGAGGGAAGACATTAAAACCTTGTTCTTTTGGAAAGGAATGAGGCCGACATAGTCAACTATGGCTAGATGTCACCGAGTGTCAACGGTGAGAGAATTTGAACATATGAACACCAGTGGCGGGGAGTTACTACAACTCCACATGCCATTCGGGTCGAGGAAATGGGGAAGTCATTCCATGGATTTTTATTGTTGGATTACCAGCGGCCCGGCAAGGGGGCCGACTTCATTTTGTAGTAGTTGACACTTTCGGCGAAGAAGAGTGCTCACTTTATTCCGATCGCGATATGGGAACCGACGAGTTTTAAATCCAGTGAGATTGTGAGGTACGTAGGTACCTAAAGGAAGATCATCTACGTCGAGGATGCGGTGTTCTTGGACGATTTTGGGCCAATTTCCAAAGAGGCCTTAGGAACTAACAATTACCCCAATGCGTATTGTATTATCACCCAGATACTGACGGATAGACATAACGTATGAACCAAACTTTGGAGACATGTTGCGCATGTATGTGATGAACCAATAAAAGCGTTGGGAGGAATTCCTACCACTAGTAGAGTTCGCTTAATACAACAGATACCAGAGCACCATAAAGATGGAACCTTTCGAGTTTCTATATGGGAAACCGTGTCGGACGCATTTGAGTTAGGATAGAAGCTTGAGGATGAGGTCCTAATTAGGACCAGAAGCGATCAAGAAATGGAAGAGCGGATAGAAACCATATTACATGGGATAAAGCGCGTATCGGCGGAAAGAGTTATCACCGGTGGCGCACCGAATTGACCGTAGTTACGAGTTCGACGATCGAGTCTTCTTATGATAAAACCGCATAGAGTTCGATCAAGTTTGGAAAGGGAGATAAACTCTCTCCTAGGTTCACAGGATCCTGTGATATTGTGGAAAAGAGAGGGTCATGGATTATTGACTAGACTTGCCTAATTCTTTTAGGCATACACACGGTGTTTTTTATTTATCTATTTTGAGACATTATGTTTTTGATCTGTCACATGTTATTGACGTGATTTCCTTGCAGGTGTCGGATGAGGGCGCACTCACGACTGAGGTGATTTGCATATTGGATCATCGTATTCAAAAACTACAACATCGAACAATAGATCAAATCAAGGCCCAGTGGGACAACTAAAGTGCACACTCAACTACCTGGGAGGAAACATATGATATGCACCAACAATTTCCATTTTGTTTGATAGTTAGACCATTGATACTGTAGCATTTATGATTTTATGGTACATTTATTTTGGCATTTATAAACTTGGAGTTGAGTTTGAACTAAGAAGAAGTGTATGTAACATCCGCTCTGGTATACCACAAACTTCTGTGTTGAGGACGCTGCCAAGTGATCAGTTTTATGATGATAAAACTTTCTCTCATTATGATCGTTAAGTTATATGACAAGATATTTTTACTACCTTGATGTAGGCAGTCTTGCTTCGTCGGTTCTTTGAGTGTCTGGGGTTTGGACCAGGATCACGAGGGCATCGGTGGAAGCTCCTTGGACTCCAGTTAGTCGGGGTAGGAGTGGCTGAGTTTTTTTCATTTATGGTGATATTGTTTGATTTGATGTTATGCTATTGATTTTATGATGTGTTGTTGTCATGATATGACATGATGGTTGATAGTCTCTGAGACTGCGTTAACGCGACCCGGACTCACATATGGAGTAAAGGGCCACTTGAGTTCCAGGAGATTGAGGGAGAGGTGTGGACTTGTCCACGCCCGCGACCTACTAGCACTCGCCGGTAACCGGTATGTTAGCGATTACCTAGTTGAGGGATCCACGTCTGATACCATGAGGAACGGAAATTGCGACGGTCGCTCATGATGATTCGAAAGAGTACATAATGAAGCGGGGGCCTTATTCCTTAAACCCTTAGTCTCCCACAAGATTCACACAGTGTTGACTCCAAGGTTTTAGAGTCTACCAATCCGTCAAACTAGCGAGTGGCACCAACAGGAATACGTGGTGCATCACGAAGAATGCGTCAGCATAAAGAATTACTAAGTCGGCCCGAGTGGCACCCTTGGAGCAGTAGTGCGTCTGAAGAACGCGTGTACGACATAAACAATCAAGGAGTGGCACCCTTGGAGCAGTAGTGCGTCGAAGAACCGCGTCTAAACTTCTAGGATGATGATGGGACAGCCTGGGTATTGCACGGAACCCTTAGCACGATAAAATTCTTACAACATCTAATTAAATTGTCTCCCTGTTCAAATCAAACTGGATTAAAGCGTCTCTAAGATAAAATTGACCAACCCTAAGAAGATCCTCCAAGGAAAATAAAACCTGAATTAAAGTAACTAATACCCACCTATGAGTTGATTAAAGACTTCTAAAAGGTAAAGGGGGTAAAAGTAATGGGGGGGTTGATTTAAGCAAAACCCTTGGTGTTTAATTTCAAAGGGAATTAAAAGTGATAAGAAGGGAGTATAAATTTGGGATTTCAAAATATGTAATAATAATAATATAAATGTTGTTTATATTTGAAAGGAATGATAAGCGCATTTATCCTTTGGGGTTTTAACAAAAAAGTGGCCACTAACAAGTAATGGAAGGAGAAGAAAGAAAATGAAAAATAAAATAAAAATAAGGAAACTTAAAAGGTGGAAGGTGGGAACCTTAGGGATAAAGCAAAAGAGGAGATCAGCATTTAAGTAAACTACTAAATTTGAAACCATCTGTTTTAGAAGAGTGAATAGAAAGCATGAGGAGGATCTAGGAACCCTAGGAGGGTAGGAAGCCGATTTTTTTTTGGGGTTGGCCTTCTCTGCGCGCGAAGGTTATCCACGTGAACTAGACACCTTCCCTTTTGCAAATTTTCGTGGCTGGTCTCTCGGTGGATTGGAGGAGGAGATCCTCACGGTTCTGACCACGATTCGTTGAAAAATTCTTGTGTTATACCTCTATGCCTTGGGCCTGTTACCCACTCTACGATTTAGCGGAGGATACCCCACCCCTTTGGGCCTTTAAGCCTGTAAGTTGGGTGTGTAAGTGCAGGCGATTTTGGGGAAGAGATTCTCTGCGTCTGCCTAATTTCCGGTGCGTGGAAGAACCTCTTACAGGCGTTGGCCATTGGGAGGATGCAAATTGATGGCTGCACGTTGTTCAGATACATGAGCACTTAATTCAATTAGTTCGATAATTGCCATGTCCGGTAATTCACATTTGTCGGTAGCGAATTAAGACTACGACGGTGGAGTAAGTCTAAGTAATTGTGGAATTTAATGGCCTGTTTGATTGCCTTTGGTTTTCCGACATGCTCGCGCCAAATATTCAAGAGACTACCATAATAAATATTCAATGGTTGTTAAAAATTAAGAGATTCTCAATTTAAAAGTGTTATAATTAAAATTGGGAGACTCTTATTTAGGGTTACTCATCCACATACCTTTTATTATTCAAAATTTTATGAATTGATTCCCCAAGGTCCAATTATATAAAACCAACCACCTTTTATTTTATTAAGGTATATATGATCGAAAATCTATCATCTTAGCGGACAAGAAATTCTTGTGTTCCAATGGTCTAAGCTAATCCTTCTTTTATGGGGGCAAATGCGTTTTATTGGATAAGTTTAAATTGACTAGCAGGTGTATATATTCTACAACAAAACCTACAAATATATATAATCTATAATTATATGCATATTAACTTTTTAAATTATACGTCAAGTTAATATGCCAATGAGGAGTGTATATATTCTATAATTATAAGCATAGAAAGCAGATTTTTTACATTATATAGGTTTGCTAAAAGGTTCTTAAAAACATGGTAGCCACACGGTTATTGAAGTATTTAACATGAACTTAATTTTTGTTTTGTATTCGATATTTTACCTTATTATATTGTCTTGTAAAGAATGTCCTTAATTGTGGTCTTTTAATGTGAATATCCTTGCCTAGTGCCCTTTTACTATGTGATGGTATAGTACATGTTCAATATGAAGTTATTTTCTCATTGAAGCATTTAAATATGAATTTAATATTTGGCATGTATTTAATACTTTTAAATTTTATGATATTATCTTGTAAGGAATGTCCTTCTGAGTTGTTGTCATTTTAATGAGGATTATCCTTACCTCTTGCCCTTTTAAATGTGTAATGGTATTGTACATTTTCAATTTGAAGTTACTTGTTTATTGAAGCATGTCATATGAGTTTAATATTTAGCATGTAGTTAATATTTTTAATTTTATTATATTATCTTGTAAGAATGCCCTTCTGGAAAGTTGTCATTTTAATATGGTTATCTTTACCTATTGCCCCTTTAAATATGTGGGGGGCATAGTAAATTTCAATATGAACTTGTTGTTCATGGACTTAATTATGATGTTACTTTGTGCCTTTAATGTGGATATTTTATATATGATGTTTAACCATCTTTAAACAAGATCCCTCTTTAAAACATTGTCAAAAAGGGGGTCATTTTAAATTATTTATGTGGTTATATGTCATCTTAAATGGATGGTTTATTATTATATTCAATTATGATGAAATGTAATTTAATTTAAATGAAGGGAAAAGACCTCTTGCCCTTTTAAATGTGTAATGGTATTGTACATTTTCAATTTGAAGTTACTTGTTTATTGAAGCATGTCATATGAGTTTAATATTTAGCATGTAGTTAATATTTTTAATTTTATTATATTATCTTGTAAGAATGTCCTTTTGAAAAGTTGTCATTTTAATATGGTTATCTTTACCTATTGCCCCTTTAAATATGTGGGGGCATAGTAAATTTCAATATGAACTTGTTGTTGATGGACTTAATTATGATGTTACTTTGTGCCTTTAATGTGGATATTTTAGATATGATGTTTAACCATCTTTATACAGGATCCATTTTTAAAACACTGTTAAAAAGGGGGTCATTTTAAATTATTGTAATGGTTATATCTGTCATCTTAAATAGGATGGTTTATTGTTATATTCAATTATGATGATAATTTTAATTTAGGTGAAGGAAAAAGAAGGGTTATGGCATACCATTGTCGGGGAATATTGTTTATAGATTCGCCACTGTAATGTATTGTTGAAATAAAAAATTGTGTTTTCTTACCTTATAAACAAGATGGTGAGATTTGAATTGAAGCGTATGACCCCTAATTATTTCAAATATTGTTGAAAGTAGAAGGGAGATGATGTGGTTATCTTGCAGTGATGTTGGTGTAGTCTCTTGACATTGATAAGACATACTCAGGGGAATGCCCTGATTTATA
>SNQJ01S0201606.1:0-16848 GCA_010110895.2 Picea sitchensis | reverse complement strand
GTAGGTCCATTTACATCACATGTTCATACTTATGAGTTTGCCATAGTCCTCGGCCAGTCTAGTTATATTTACAAACTGGGGGAAACAGGGTGTTACAGCAGCGAGTCTCGAGCAAGGATCAAAGCAACAAAATTATTTTACTGAGTTGCTTGCGAGCAATGGAAAGCAGCAGCAAAGTGATGGAGAACGAGGAGCAGGTAGCTTTGAAGCTTGAGCAGCTTAGATAGAGTCGGACTTCAAGTTCAGGTGGGAAGGATCAGCCTTCCAAGTCTGTGAGATAGGAGTCATGGTACGAGATGTCCATGCAAGATGCTCAGAAGCATGAGGCTTCTAGGAGCATGTTTAGAGGCAGTGAGCCTTCAGAGACAGGTCAGAGCAAGATGGCAGGGATAGCTTCTGTGTCAAAGGAAGCAACCAATCAAGTGGATTGGAGAGCAGCCATGGTAGCAGATCGGGTAGCAAAGGCAGAGCCAACTCCAGGTGGGAGAAGAACCTTCCTCACTAAGAGGGAGTGTTGATGTATTAGCATCAGGCAGGTATTTCCACATAAGCTCGGTGTCTAGCATGTGGAAGTCGTCCTTATAACCTCTCAGTAAACTTTAGGAAGTTCACTTTATGAATCATTAATTAAAGTGAATGCCCTTTTAATTAATTAAGTTAAATGCCTAAGTTTGGTGGAATTAGTAACTTAAGTGAATTGATTAAGTCATAATTGTTAGATCTAAAGTAAATGTGAGATGAGATCTCAGTCGTTGATCACTTTAGAGGAGATCCAGGGTTTTGGACTTAGGGTTAACTCAATGTAATAAAAGGCAGCCTAGGTAAGAGGATGAGCGACATTGTGTGAGAAGGTGAGAGGATGAGCGACATTGTGTGAGGAGGTGAGAAAGTTGCATACACAATGTGAGACTCACAAAGAGTGTGAGGGTGTGAGACACACACTAAGTAGAGAGTGAGGAGATCTCATTGAGTGGATGAAGAGAGTTCATCTAAGAGTGAGTGGGAAAGGCCAAGGAAAGGTATGAAGGGCAGCAACGGAGATAGCAGCCAGGTGGGCTAGGCTATCGCTACATTGTAATCTTTTGAAGGGCGATTATCCCAAGAAGGGAGCCCTGATTTTATAGCAATAAAATCATCACAAATCTAGTTTTCTCGCAAGGGTTTTTCCAGGGGTTGTTTACCTGAATATCTCTTGTGCAATGTGTTATGGTTTCTGTTTTAATGCTTCTACTAATGTAGCATTGATAACCTAGCTGTGTAGTTGTTTAATAAAGCGATTTTATTAGGAATAATTGTCGGGTACTAGGTTTGCAGGAAAATCAACATTCACTAAGACGTTGATGTATTAGCATCGAATAGGTACTTCCACATAGGCTCGGTGTCTAACATGTGGAAGTGGTCCTTGTAACCTCTCAAGAAACCTTGGGAGATTCGCTTTATTAATGAAAAGTGAATGACCTTTTGGGTTAATGTAAGATTAGTTAAGTTAAATACCTAAGTTTGTTGGCATTAGTAACTTAAGTGAGTCGATTAAGTCCTAACTGTTAGATCTAAAGTGAACATGAAATTAGATCTCAATCATTGATCACTTTAGGAGATCTAAGGTTTTGGATTTAGGATTTGTTATCGCAGATTTTGTAGTTGTGCAAAGCCCAACACAAGATCACCAAATCTTGCGTAACTACAAGATATCCTACCACTGTCACCTTAGTAAGAAATCCCCTCGTTTTAGTGATGGAGGAAGTCCACCACAGGGGAGGCTTTCCCAGTGACCTCGAGGGGTCAAAGTGGCAAGTTTGTTAGCCAAGCCTACCGCCCGCTTTCATAATCACCTAGCTCACAATCTAGGTCAAGAAGAATTAAGAGGTAAAAGATGGTTTGAGTACCTGCCCGAAACAAGAACACTTATAGCATATATATGATGATTTTCAAGTACAATTATACAAGTAATACCTTCTTAAGACACTAGACAGCAAAGATTACTATGGCTGTTATGAAATTGCAGCAGATTACAGTAGTACAACAGCGATAGATAGATTATAACAACAGCAAGAAATACAAGTCAGAATTGCAACAATTTACCATGAAAACTTAGCATTAACTCAATAGAACATTGTCCAATTGTTAGATGCAATTTATAGGTATGTTAGGCTGCTATTAGAGCAATGTATGCAGCAAATTAGTGTATGTTAGGATGGTTGTAGCAGACTTTTCCAACAGCAGCAAGTATATTAGTGAATTAGCTTAAGTTAGAGTTAGTAAAGTTAGTGGGAAGTTTGAGAATGAAAATTGAGAGTTTGTTAATCCCTTTCACCATAAGAGAGCTTGAAGATTAGTGCCTTTACGGGCTATGGAGTCTTTACAACAGGAATGCATTAAGTTTTGGAGATGAAACTAACAAAGACTAAGAGGTAGGGCTTAAACTCTAAGGTGCTAGCACATTAGGGCCTTAGGTTTTAAGCCTTGAGGAGAAAGATTGCTAGGGTGCAAGCACTTTTGGGCTCTAGCAACCTTTTCTCCCTTCTTAGGTACTTCAACTAGGTCACAATCAAGAGTCTAGGATCAAACTCCTAAAGTACTAGCACTTTAGGGCTTTAGGAATCTAAACCTAGCTAGGACTTCTTCACAAACTTTGGACAAAATTACCTTGTGAGAGGAGGAAGCACTTATGCTCCTCTCTTAGGGTTTAAGCAAGACGTCTAGCATGAAAAAGAGAAATTGCCATGAACATTTGATAGCACAAAGATAATAATTGCAAAAATTTCACTTGCTTCATCAAGATAGCATGAGAATAAACCCTAATTGCAGAAATTCCATCCAAAAATCAGCAAGAAAACATCCACACTTGACCTCCAAGAGATAGCACATGAGTAAAAAGAGCTAGTAACCCCAATATAGTGAAAATTTCAAACTTGTTCTCTCACAAATGGTGAGAAGTTGTGATCATCAAAATGAAATTTGGCTAGCCATATTTATATGGAAACCCTAGCCATCCAAGGGACTCAAGTGAAAAGTCACACTCTACAAGAGGGGTTGACCCCTTATTTATCTTTTCATAAATTCAAAATATAAAATTTACATCAAAATAAACCCTAGTAAGGTGACGTCATGGCTCTAAAAGGGTGACGTTGGCTTTCCAAATGCAACGTCAAGCATGAGGAAGGAGACGTTGGGCCTCCAAAGGCCATTTGTCATGCTCTCATGTGCCAAAGTGCCCTACCATGGTCTCCTCTTGTCAAGCCACCTTTGGAACCATCTCATCCATCAAAACCTAGCCCTCCAAGGTGACGTCATGGGCTAAGAAGTGATTTCCTAGGCCTCCAAAGGCCAACATCCAAGTGGAGACGGGTGCAACCTCGTCCTTGATGCCAAGGTGCCTCCAAAGGCAACATCCTCCACTCTCAAAGTGCAACACTCATCATCAATGGTTGCCACATGTAAGGTCCAGTGTCCATCCTATGAGCAAGGTCCTGCAAAGACAAACAAGTATGCCCTCCAAAGGTTCACAAGTCACAAGAATCATGCCAAGTAAGCCACATTTAATACAAGAACCACCCAAATATGTGCATCAAACCCCCCTTTTCAAACTAAACAAATGTTCAAAGACCTTATACGTTTTACCTAACTTAGGTATGGGAGGGGTGTCATGGTGCCCTATTGGGTGAGCCAATCCCCAAGTCAAGGAATGTTTCCCAAGAAGACCTATCTAGATCATGTGATGAGTATGAGGTGGAACGGGGGAAGACCTTTGGGCATGGGGTTCTTGACATATCAAGGGTTCATATTATCTCATTTATGGGTGCCTTTGTAGAGGGTGTGCTACATCCCTCATTTGCAATGCAACCTTTTCCAAGCCCTTGCCTTTAATTTATTATGGTCTGAACATTGAGTTCTATGTGCAATGGAAAGTAAGGAGCACCACAATGCCACTTGAAGCTAGGAACACATTGAGTGCCATATGCAATGGAAAGTAAAGGACATCGCAAATGCATTCCCCTAACAAGCGGAACATTTATTAATTATATGTTTTAAAAGGTCCTTGATTTTTATGGAGAAGTGTTTCATTGCCCTCGAGACCTTAGGGCGAGCATCTAGAGGGACAATTCATTGGCTTTTAATTTTTTCTAGCTACAACACCTTTGGGCCTTCAGCCCCTTCTTCCCATGAAATGAGGTACAAGCCCTTCTTGGGGTCAATGAGCCCAAAAACTCAAAAGTTGAGGAAACGAAAAGGAAAAAGTGTGGAAAATGGTAAGTATGAGTGGGAAATGGTACGATGACCCTTCAAGGAACCACCTAGTAGCAACCCTTTCCCAGAAGGTGACCAACTTACTAGGAAACCATGTCAAGCACTAAGGTGAAATTAGGCAAAAAGTATAATTTCCAAGCAAATATTCCATAATCAAGAAAGGATTCTTTGCAACATGTTTGAATGCTTCAAATATTAAAGTCACACTTATCACGATACTGGACTTATTACCTCGTGAAGCAAGACCTGCTATCTTCTTGGAGCCCAGCCGGTGTAGTGGATGCAGCTCTGCTGAAATGATGATGATGGCGGATTGTGATGAAATGGAGGGGCTAGACCTCACATCTCTTGGAGTAGTGGATGTACCAAATGATGATGATGGCGGATTGTGATGAAATGGAGGGGCTTTGTGGTTGTTGTTGATTTTAGGATAAGAAAATGTTAGCCACTTTTAAATTTTCTACAAAGTTACTTTAGATCCTACATAGACAAGATATGGTGATAAGATAGAAAACAGTGGCAGTATAAGAGATCAAAACTGGAAAGATAAAAAACTCCTTCAACATCGGAAACTCAACATATATCGCCAGCCCTCTAACAAGCTAAAGCAAACAGATGCTATGATATAAAAGCAGATCTATATTTCAATTCTTAAGCAAACCATATTACTAAATTCTTCTAAGTAATGTTAATACCAACAATGATACAAGACCTTTCTTTCAAATAGCAAATAAGCCGCTACTTGAATTTAAATAACTTTAGATCCTAACTACTTCACCGTATACACATTAAAGACATAAATTGTAGTAACTCTTACCACCTAAGATGAAGCACACAACCATAGAGAGAATAGGTCTCGAGTTTTATGCTCGCCAGTTAAAGTTTGGTTCATATCTATTAGAGATCTATGAGCCACCGTTTGAAGGAACTTTTCACGCCACCATAGTCAAGGTAAAAATAAAACCAAAACCCAAACACAAAACCCAACCCTCACAAGAAACAAGGCTAAGGTCCCGATGAGGCTTCACATGGGACAAGAAGACTTTGCTGCCTCATGGCACTTCCACAAGGGCGCCCTTCCTACGCCTCACTGGCAAGGCACTCCTCAAACAAAATACTTCAAGACTCCCTCAAACAAGCCACGTGCACCTTCAACATGTTTGCGACCCTCAACCAGCCACACCCTCAACACGCTACAGATGGTCGCATCTTGGCATAAGCAGTGATGTTGTTGAAGAGAACCCTTCACCACCAGGACCTAACAAGAAGGCTCCAATCTAAAAACAAGATCAAGAAATGTTGGACTGGAGGTCATAAGATTAAGAGGTTCACGCTTAGAGACACAATAGAATGTGTGGAAACAAGAGAGGGGAGGGTTCTAATTATACTTGAGGTTAGGGTAGGAGGGTAATAAAATAATATAAATCACATGTTTAGATTTCACATTTAAACATGGGATTATTTAACATTTAAATTAGCCCCTCAAAAATAAAACAAAAACCCCCAAACAAAATAAACAAGGCTCATGAAGGAAATGGTGAATGGAGGACGAAGGGATGGATGGACGGAGATGGATGGATGGAGGAAGGAATGGAGGACGGAATGGCCGGAGGACGGAGGAATGGAAAGAATGGACGGAGGAATGGAGGAATGGAGGAATGGAGGAATGGAATGGAATGGAATGGAAGGAAATGATAGTGAAAGGACGATGAGGAAAGGAGGAAAGAGCCGAGGAAAGGAAGGAGGACGGACATGGACGGAGCCGAGAAGGACGGATGGAGGAAGGAAAGAGGACGGAAAGGCCGGAGGACGGATGGACGGAATGGAATGGAAGATGGAGGATGGAATGGAGGAATGGAAGGAAGGAATGGATGGATGGATGGAATGGAAAGAAAGGGATGAAAGGAGGAAAGGAAAGGAAAGGATGGATGGATCTGACAGTGGAAGATGGAAGGAAAGAATGGACGGAGGAAATGAAGGATGGATGGACGAGGAGGAATGGATGGAAAGGAAGGAAGGATGAAAAGGAGCCGGAGGAGGATGGAAAGAGCTGGTAAATGGATGGATGGAGGGATGGACAGTGGAATGGAGGAATGAGGAATGGAGGAATGGAGGAAGGAGGAGACAGTGGATGGAATGGAATGGAATGGAATGGAGAATGGATGGATGAATGGAATGGATGGAGGATGGAATGGAATGGAATGGAAATGAGGAATGGAGGACGGAAGGATGGATGGAGTGGACTGGATGGAATGGAAGGAATGGACGGAGCAGGAATGGACGGAATGGAATGGAATGGAATGGAATGGAAGGAATGGAATGGAATGGAGCCCGGATGGATGGAGGGATGGATGGAAGGAAATGGAAAGGAAGGAAAAGCCGGACGGACGCGGACGGTACCCAATTTGTTCCTTTGACAAGAGTTAAGGATGATACCGGGCTTTGTTTTGTTTCCTCTTAAAGCCTGCGGCCGCCAGAGTAGGTCTTCTTCAACCTCCTACAAAGTCTTCTAGGTCTGGCGTTCGCGAAACAAAGCTCATTATCCTGTATTTTCATGCAGTGAAGTTTTCTGACCTTGTAAGTTTGTCTTCAGTCTTGAGTGCTAGCTTTGACATGGTTGTGATCTGTCAAACAACCCTAAACAAAATGGATCTATGTAGACTGTGTTAGATTTGAGTTCTTTACACCCCATCATTCCATGTTAGATTTTAGGATAAGATAGAAACAGCAGTCACTTTTAAATTTTCTAAGCAAAGTTAATTTAGATCTGAAGCATAGACAAAATATAGGATAACAGAAAACAGTATAAGAAATCAAAGCTGGAAAGATAAAACTCCTTCAACTCTGGAAACTCAAATATATATCATCAGTCCTCTAACAGTTAAAGCAGACAGAGATGCTATGATATAACAACAGATCTAAATTACAAATCTGAAGCAAACCATATTACTAAATTTTTCCAAGTGTAACAGCAACAGCCAACAATGATACAAGACCTCTTTCCTTCAAATAGCAAACAAGGGTTACTTGAATTTAAATAACTCGATCTGAACTATCAACAGAAGCACATTAAAGACATACATGGTAGTAACCTTACCACTGAAGATGAAGCACAACCATAGAGAGAATAGGTCTGAGTTTTATGCTCAGCTAAAGGTTTGGTTCAGATTCATTAGAGATCTATGAGCCACCCTCGCTTGAAGGGAACGCTTCATGCCACCATAGTCAAGGTAAAAAATAAAACCAAAACCCAAACAATAAAACTCTAACCCTCACAAAGCAAAACAAGGCTAAGGTCCGATGAGGTTTACATGGACAGCACTCTTAGGGTCGTCATGACTCCTCCACAAGTGGCTGCTCTTCCCTTACGTTCTCACTCGCGACTCCCCAAACAGTCACTGCACTTCAAATGTGTCACTTCACCTTCTTAACACAAAAGTCACGCGACCCTCGCTAACCAGTCACTCTGCACTTCTCAACACGCCAGATGGTCGCACTTTGGCATAAGCAGACGTACAAAGCAAGAGAATCCTCAAGAATAGGACTGCAACAAGAAGGCTCCACCCAAAAACAAGACTGCAACAAATGCTGGACTGAGGCCGCAAGCTTAAGAGGCTCCACGCTAGGCTAGAGACACAATAGAATGTTAGGAAACAAGAGAGGGGGTCTAATTTATGAGGTTGAGGTTAGGGTAGGAGGGTAATAATAATATAAATCACATGTTTAAATTTCACATTTAAACATGTGATTATTTAACATTTAAATTAGCTCCCTCGCACAAAACAAAACCCCAAACAAAATGTCAAGGCTCATAAATAAGGGTAAGGGTTTTCACAAAGCCCACAAAGAATGACCAACAACCTCAAGGGTCCAAGACAATCAACCAAGGGCTTGACACGGAGGCATTACTCATTCCTTCAAATCATATGGTGAACTTAATACTTTATCATCACTGCATAAGAGACTTTATCCCTCTTTTGTTTATGTCCTTCTTCAAGGAAGGCTATGTACCATTATTTCAGCACCAAGGTAGACGACCAAGGATCAACCCATGCCCTTAGACATGAGCACCCTGGACCCAAATTGTGGGCCCCAGATATATCTAGGGTCTTTGGTGCTTGGTTACAAACTAAGACTCCCATGTCTCTGCATGGTTACCCCGTTACAAAACCAGGGCCCCGTTACAAATCTAGGGTCTTTAACCGCTTGGTTACAAATCAAGACTCCCATGCACCAGGCAAGGGTACCCTGGTTACAAACCGTAACTCGTTACAAACCTAGGGTCTTTAACCGCTTGGTTACAAACCAAGACCCCATGCCCCAGTATGGCACTCTGGTTACAAACCAGGGGCGCTGTTTACAAACCTAGGGTCTTTAACCGCTTGGTTACAAATCAAGACTCCCATGCACCAGGCACGGGTACTCGGTTACTAACCAGGGGCCCCGGTTACAAACCTAGGGTCTTTATCAACATTGGCCCCAGACCACATACCCCAAGAGTGTAATCGCCCCAGATCCGCCTATAGGGTCTTAGCCATCCTCCGGTGAGAATGGCTCACACAAGATGTAAATTTAATAGTCATATTATACTGTGGCTCGACACTCCATGTTTAGTACCTCGCGGGCCTCGAGAGATCATCTCCTTAGTTACCCCTATACTCAGGGTATACCGTATTAACTCAATGTAATAAAAGGTGGCCTAGGTGAGAGGATGAGACACATTGCATGAGGAGGTGAGAGAGTCACATACACAATGTGAGACTCACAAAGAGTGTGAGAGTCTGAGAGAGACACTGAGTAGAGAGCGAGGAGATCTAACTGAGTGGGTGAAAGTTCATCCAAGTGTGAGTGGGCAGGGCCGAGGAAAATGTGTAGGGGGGCAGTGAGGGAGATAGTAGCCATGTGGGTTAGGCTATTGCTGCATTGTAATTTCTTTGATGGGCTATTATCCCAGGACAAGAGAGTTGATTTTATAGCAATAAATCATCACAAATCTGGTCTTCCCCGCAAGGGTTTTTCCAGGGACTTTTTACCTGAATATCACGTGTAATAAAAGTTATGGTTTTTGTTTCTTTATGCTTTCGCTAATGCCTCTTTCGCTTTTGGATAACGAGTTGTGCAATTATTTAATAAAAGCCGATTTCATTGGAATAACCGCTTCAGTAGGTTTGGCGTGGAAAATCAACATGGTGTCAAAGCTTGGACTTTGACGAGGAAGCCAGATTTGCACAAGATCGAGATTGGCAACAAGAAGACATACCTGCGGGAAATTTTATTTTTTCGCGCAAGCCAAGGTGGTAAAGACAGTAAAATAAAATTAAAAAGGAATTGTACTGCACGAATACCGCCGCATCGCATCCTTACATCGCATTGCATGAATCTATTGTAGGAGATCTGGACGCATTAACGATTTGAGATAGATCGCATCGGGCAGACTAAGTGTAAGAACCGCTGGTGGTCGATCGCGATAAGCAGGAGCTGCATCAAGTAAAGCCAGGTATTCCATACCGCCGACAAGAATCGGTCAATGTCGCCTAAGGAGCAACCGGGCATGTAAGAAATGTGATCGTCCAAAGAAGAAGTGGCGAAAGGCGTAGATACCGGGTTGCGCATTCGCGATGGTCACAGCCGGTGGCGCTTAGAAAGCTATCGTGATTACAAAGAAGCCAAACCGGGTGTGCAACCTTTAGGATCCACCGTGGTAGAAAGAGCAACGCATTGCGGGAAGCCAATCACAAATAAAAGGCGGTGGCCATTGAAGGAGGTCAAGGCGTTCGGCCATTCCCCATGGAGACAAATTCGCTGAGAAGAAAATAGTAATCGCCGCTTTGGGAGATCTCAATGGCTGCAGGAGGTAATTGAGTTCGAAGAAGCCGCACCGACATGGGGAGACCCATCGAGTTAGAGCCGGCAAATAAGGAGCCGCGGGATGCCTAGGCGAGATGGGCCGATGGAGCGTACTGGAGGAAATACGTGGAGTTGGCATGGTAAGCGACAATCGGGTGAAGACACTAACCCGTGATGAGGATCGCAGCCCGGCAGAAAGGTGCTGGAAGGGCCGCATTAAAGAAGGGGTGACAACATCAGAGTAGTCATGCCACGTGGCAACCAATGTACCACTCAGCAAGAAAAGGTTTAGTGGTCGTATCCCAGAAACAGCAGCATGCCCTAGGCTACAGGCGTCGAGATAGCCTGGCCAACGCCTGCATTAAGCCTGGGCAACCTGGAAAAAGGACCCGAAAGCAACAACATGAGGTCAGCGGCAACTTCGGCAAAGCATGACCAAGCAACAAAAGTAACAAAACCAGTAACGAGCAACGGCCCAAAGATGACTGTGCAAATGGGCAACGAACCGGCGCGTGCCAGGCTTCCTATAATCGGGGAGCAAGTCCCTAAAGATATTCTGTTGAGTTGTTTACAAGTAATGGAAAGCAGAGTGACAGAGAACAAGGAATGTGCAGTTTTAGCTGAGCAGCTCAAAGAGAGTCAACCGTCGTGTTCAAGTGGGAAGGAGCAGCCTTCCAAGTCTTTCAAAAAGAAGTCATGGTACAAGATGACCACACAGGATGCTCAAAAGTAGGGAGGCTTCTAGGAGCATGGGCAGAGACTTCACAGACGTGTCCTAGCTAGATGACTGGATAGCTGTCGCTGAGCTACCAGAGCAGTAATGGAGTGGACATGATAAGACAAAACCACCTCCAAGTGTTGGAAGTACCTGTACCTTCCTTGCTAATAGGGAGTGTTGATGTATTAACATCAAACATGTACTTCCACACATAGGCTCCGTGTCTAGCATATGTAAGTCGTCCTTGTAACCTCTTGGGAAACCTTAGGAGATTTACTTTTATTAGTGATTAATAAAGGAATGACCCTTTAGATTAATGTGAGATTGATTAAGTTAAATTCCTAAGTTTGTTGGCATTAGTAACTTAAGGGAGCACTAAGTCCTAGCAGTTGGATCTAAAGTGAATGTGAGATTTGATCTCAGCCTTTGATCACTTTAAAGATCTAGGATTTTGACTAGGTTTAACTCAATGTAATAAAAGGTGGTCTAGGTGAGAGGATGAAACACATTATGTGAGGAGGTGAGAGAGTCACATACACAATGTGAGACTCACAGAGAGTGAGAGTGTGAGACACACCTGAGTAGAGAGTGAGGAGAACTCATTGAGTGGGTGAAGAGATTCCATCCAAGTGTGAGTGGGCAAGGCTGGAGGGGAAAGGTGTAAAGGGGCAGCAAGGGAGATAACGCACTGTGTGGGCTAGGCTATCGCTGCATTGTAATCCTTTGAAGGGCCATTATCCTGCAAAACAGGAACCCTGATCTTATAGCAATAAAATCATTACAGATCTAGTTTTCCCCGCAAGGGTATTTCCAGGGGTTGTTCATCCAATATCTCTTGTGTAATGTGTTTGTTTTTGTTTTATGCTTTCGCTAATGTTTCGTTGATAACCTAGTTGTGCAATTGTTTAATAAAATAATTTTATTAAAAAACTGGCTTGCTCCTAGGGTTTGCAGAAAAATCAATAGACCCTACATAGAGAAGCCCTCCATTACTTTCATCAATTGCCTAATGGCTCCATTTACAACATTCGGCTCCTTGTGGATCAATTTCACACATTTAAACATTGCTAAAGTTGATGAACATGGCCTTGTAACCATTTTAAAGTTTAAACACAAAACAACGTGACAAGGAGCTCAATTCAACTTTCATTTGTAGAACGTGCACTACACTACATAACACAATGACCACCCTCCCTGATGATGAGCTCATGTGCTTTTTTGAGATTGTTGCACGTCATGATAACATAGTAAACCTATACCTTCAATACCCCCATGCTCGAAGCAAACACTAACTAACTCATCGTATTAGAAACTACTCATGATAAGGCATTTTTTGGGGAAGACAAGCCTAAAGCTTATAAACTTCATGCTTCAAACAAGAATGCAATCAGCAATGAGGTTACCAAGATAACCCCACCAAAGACTAAAACCAAAACTATTCGCCTTACAAAAGGTAAACCTAATTGACACTCATAACTCAGAAGAATATCACGCTCTTAAAGGGAATGAAGCAAAACAAGGCCAAACCAACCCACAAATTGAGAAAACAAAGAAACCAAAGACCGTCATCACAAAAGCAAAAGCCAAGCTCAAATTTTACCAAGATTCCTTTTCTAATAGTGATCGCCCTGAGACTAAAGGTATTCTAAGAAAAATAAGAAACAAGGCAACATGCATTGGGCAAATGGTTCAACCAGTTGAACAAACACTTACAGTATATATATTTTTCCTACCTTTAGAAAGGGCACGAGTTTTTTCCTTGTATATATAGTATATACAACCTTTAGGAATGCACATGTTTCTTTATTTGGTTAAAGCGAACATTCAAGAAAGGAGAAAAGAATTGTTACTCTACAATCTATTCTGTTCAATTTCAGCCATAGAGAAAACTCCTCTGCAATTTCTGAGTAAATTAAGCCCGTTACATGAGTGCATTAACGCCAACTAAAATCCAGTCTCGATGTGCACCTCCAGAAGGCAATTTAACGAAAATCTATAGCAGCAACAACTTTAAAAAAAAAATTGCAAATTTTAAACTCGAATTTCTTTCCTAACACCTCGAATAACTAAAACTACTTCTCTGTTCAGACTCAAATGCAAGCAATTCTCACAAGACCTCAAAATGCACAATGAGAAATCAAACTCCATATACTTCTCTGCTCTGACCTCAAAATGCAAGAAAATGTTAAACCTAGAGTTCTGCCATAAGCAAATGAAAAGTAATTTCAGATCATTTCTATGCTATTACTTCGAATGCAAGCAAAATCCGAACACAGATTTCTAAGACCTCAAAGAAATAAAAATTAACAAAAATAACTTATTTGATATATGCACACAAATTCAAGGAACAAATTATGTGCTAAGATTTTAATTGGAATTACTTATTTCATCATGCATACAAATTCAAAGGCAAGAAATTATGTGCTAAGACTTTAATTTTAAGCAACAACTATATTTCTTTCTCCAGAATTTATATATAATTTAAACAGGATCATTTAGCAAAAATAATAATAATTAAATAAAACCACCATCAAACATCAACATCTTACCTGAGCCAAACAAAAATTTACCCAAAAAAAAAACCATCAAACATCCTATTCGACATAACAGAACAGGAAAGCTGAAACCAGAATTAGCTGATGATTTTCCAAATTCCTCGTACCTCACAGAAAGTGCGGCCGCCTTCTTTCCCCACCGTCCCAGCCACCAAACCTCAACCTTCAACCCTAGTTTTCTCCTTCTAACCCTACAAAATTCTCGTCACCTCCCCCTCCCGGAGGCCGAATCCACAGTCGAGGTAAAACACGCAAAGCAGAGAAAACGTACTCACAGTCCAATACAACTGTCCCGCCAAAGTATGGGATGGATCATCCTGTCCCGCCAAAGCATGGAATGGATTATGTTGGGTAACCTGTGGTCGAGCTGTGTTAAGTTTAGGAAATAGCTCAGGTTCGATTCTCGAAGCATTCCGTATGTATGATCGACTTCCCAAAAAAATAAAAATAAAAACACAAATCAAAGCATTCCGTATGTTATGATCGACTCCTCGAGAAAAATACCGCATAAATAATAAACGAAAAAAATAAAACAAAAGAGAATCAGCGGACAAAGAAATTACGTAATGAGATTTGAACTCGAGATCTTTCAATCTGAGAGTTAGTTCTTGAAATTGGACTCAAGTCAAAGATAGTAGATGAAGTTTGGGAGTCTTTAGAGTATTGATGGGTATTAAAATCTTTGTGGTATTTTATTACTGGTCCTTGTGAAGGTAGGGAATATATTATTCAGTACAAAGTTGGAGTTATTTTATTATTAATTACACAAATTTGAGAAAGATAATGATAAATATGTTTAAAAATTTACAATATATATATTAATAAAAAGATGTTCAATCGGAAACCTGATTATAATTTATATATAATATAATTAAAGGTGAAATCTGATTATAATTTATATGTAATATAACTGAATGGTAAGGTTACTCTGTTCACCAAAAATAGATATACACCTTTTAACTAAAATTGGTTATAATCTTAACTCAAAATAGATATATGCCTTTTAAGGGTCGCTTCTTTAAAAATTAAAAAGTCTTGTTAAATCAAATTTAAGAAATTCCACCTTATGAGTGAGACAAAGATGAGTCATCGATATGGAATTGTTTATAACAAATACTAAGTTTTATGATAACCATTAACAAGTTTATTGCGTCGACAGTAGCTAAACAAACCCAAAAAAAAAATTATATATGTATTCGATAATATTTAAAATATCAAATAAATTAGTGTAAATTCATTTTAAACTTGGATTTATTAATGAAGGAGGATTAAATTTTTTAAGGTGTATTTTTTTTTCATTTAATATGAAAAAATTAATATTTGATATGGAATGAAATGATAAAAAAAATTACACCTTAAGAAATTTGATCCCTCTCAGTGCTTGATAGATCCAAGGTTACGATGGATCTATGCTAGTGATAGATATCCATATGGACCTCACGACATCTATAATTGTGATGCCCTTGAATGGGGTAACACCTGGCTACCATGCAACACTTGGCACACATGCGCTCAACGTAGTTAACGCCCACAGTCACCAACCTTCCTCCCCGTCAACTCATCATGCCTAGCATTCACTCAGGAAGGGGGGTAGTGCACTTGCACATGAAGGAGGTTTTAATGGCGCAACACAACATCGGCTGAGGCTTACTAGAGCAGGTACAAGGCAGCTCAACACCATTGCTTCAGTCTTTATGGATCATTTCCCTGTCACTTTTGTTGGTTTTTATGGAGGTAAGGCATAGCAATGGTTATTTCATTCTAGATTCACACTCAGTTTCCCATTCATCGCTTAGTCTTTCTCCCCTCTAGTGTCATGCTATTGTAATTGTTTGTGTCTCTCCAATGCCACATGAATGGGGCAAGCCAAAGCACGAGCCGACCTATTACAGTTTCGCGGCCCAGCACCATCGACTTGGCCCCTCTTCGGCCCTATCTTTGCCCCCCATCCCCTTCATCAACCATGTTGGCCCTCCCCAATCTAATCAGAATTGGATTGATGAACCCTTGTGCACTGCTTCAAGCCCTCAAAACCCCCTGTGCAATTCGGAACAACTGCCTCAAAGCATCGACCCTATGACTGAATTGGGTGGTTGTCCGATTGAGGAAGAGATTCCTCCAGAATGGCTAGAGGAATCAACTACGCCGACTGCACCAAATGTTAACAAGCCTCCAAACGTCCATCATGTGACATAATTGGGTGGTTGTCTAGCTGAGGAAGAGATTCCTCCTTAATGGCTAAAGAAAACAACAATGTCGACTCCTCCAAATATTAATGAGCCTCCAAACGTCCATATTGTGACAAAATTAGGTGGTTGTCTAGTCGAGGAAGAGATTCATCCAGAATGGTTGGAGGAAGCAATAGTGTCGATTGCATCAGATGTTAACGAGCCTCCAAACGTTGTAACCCCAGCACTAGAACCACCCAGTCCCCTCAAGTTCTCAGAAGATCATATGCAACTAATCTTTGAAATGCAAAGGGACATGGTCAACCAGCTCCATCGTCAGGACATCCTCAGTTGTCGCCTGGATATCTTGTTCGACTCCCTATCAAGCGAGCCCGCCAAGCAACAATGCCTGACTTGCTGCCAACTGTTCACTTTCGCTCCCATCAACGAAGGTCGCTCGGGTTCACCTACTATCTAGTTTTGTTGTTGTTATGTTATCAGGTCAAGAGAGGCCACAGTTAGAGTTAGATTTAGGACTAGTTTTGTTTTGGTACTGTGAATAAAAACATGCTTGCATGTTTTGCAGGCCACCTGTTCTGGCTTCCATTTGTATGGCATAACAGGTGGCAAACTTTGACATGTGTATTGCTATGAAGACTCTCTAAGGTAATATATATATTTTTATTTACAAAAATTGTGATGAAATTGGTTTATAGGTTAAGAGAATTGAGTATGATAGCAATGCTTGCTAACAAACAAGTTAATGTTATAATCAAAATGGATAGAATGTCTTCTAGATTTAACTTGGAGGTCAAGCATAGACCCATCTTAAACCTAGATCTATCAAGCACGAAGAGAGATCAAATTTATTAAGGTGTAAAATTTGTTATCATTTCATTCGATGTCTAGTATCAATTCCTTCATATTAAATGATAAAAAAAAATTACACCTTAAGAAATTTGATCCTTCTTGGTGCTTAATACATCCAGGTTTAAGATGGATCTACACTAGTGATACATATCCATGTGGACCTTGTAACATCTATAATTGTGATGAAATTGGTTTGCAAGTTATGAGAATTGAGTATGATAGTAATGTTTACTAATAAGCAAGTTAATGTTATAATCAAAATGGCTAGAATGTCTTGTAGATTTAACTTGAAGGTCAAACATATGAAAAAAGGAAAGGGACAAAGGTTGTTGGTGCCTCTAGAAAATAACTCAAACATGGCGCTTCATTGTGATTGAATTGCAAAAATAGAATTGTGGATGTTCTTGTTTTAAGAATAATACCTTCAAACAGGGATTGGAGC
>SNQJ01S0201605.1:0-16689 GCA_010110895.2 Picea sitchensis | reverse complement strand
AGTAAATCAACTGCTGGAAAGAAGGAACAGCAGTTAGAGGGTTTCGATATTTCTTTTAAGAACTAATTTTCAGATCTAGGAGTTTGTGCATTAATCTAAGAGATGGCTTTAGCTAGCCTCAAATTCGAGGATAGGTTGGATGGTGCCTCAAATTTTTTGTCATGGAAATTTACAGTTACACTCTTATTAGAAGAGAATGATCTCTTGGATATTGTCAAGGATGTTGTGCCTTACAAATCCGCAACAGTTGGCAATTCACAAGAAGAAGGAAGTCAAGGCTAAGTGGATGATCATGGACACCATAAAGAATCATTTGATCCCTCATGTATCCAGGAAGAAAATTGCAAAGGAGATGTTCAATGCATTAGTTGGCCTCTACCAAAGTGAGAACATCAATAGAAAGATGATTTTGTGAAACAAACTTAGATCCATAGAGATGACCAAATAAGATTCATTTACTAGTTACCTTATGATGGTCATGCAAAGTTGTGATCAACTTGCAGTAGTTGGGGTGAAGATTGCAGATATAGAGTTGGTAAACATGACACCGAATGGATTCTTGGCTTCATGGGAACCATTTGTCAAAGGTATTTGTGCTCGTGAGCACCATACTAACTTTGAAAGGTTGTGGGATGACTATATCCAAAAGGAGACTCAGATGTAGTCAAAGGCCAACAAGAAGGGTGGTAACGAGAACCTAGCCCTGTTTGGTAAAAAAATAAGGGTAGAGGTAAAGAACCCAACAACGGTAAGGGAAATAGTAAGGAGTCATCTTCACAACGACGAAAAAAGTACTTGAGTAAAATCAAGTGCTTTATTAGTCATAACCACAGTCATTATGCATCATAGTGTCTAGATAAGAAGGGTAAAGGGAAGTAGCAAAAATAGGTAGCAACCTATGTTGAAGCTCAGACGAATGAGTTTTCTACCAAGTTCGAGAAGGATTTCTCGATGGTATCTTTTCTTTCTACCAACATAGTTCCTAGGAATGTGTGGTATGTGGACAGTGGGTCATCTCGTCATATGACATCAGTTCGGAAATTATTTTATAGGCTAACGAAGTAGGACTCAGGAGTACAGGTTGAGCTTGGAGATGATGTCAAGTACCCTAGAAGCAGGAGTTGGTGCTATTCCATTGCAGCTTGAGTTACATAACTTGCTTTTATTTTCAGTTATAAGGGCTATGCAGTTGAGTTCAAGAACCAGTAGGTCCTCATCAAACCAAAGGAATCAAGCCCAAACACAACACAAGTAATAGGGGTTAGAGAAGATAATCTTGACAGGTTGTATGGTGAACTTGTTCGAGCCCTAGTTGACAACTGTAATAGATTGTGTGAGTTGTGGCATGAGAATATAGGGCACCTACATCATAGATCATTGCCTTTTATGAGGGAGATAGTCACAGGTCTTCCAGAGTTCAATATTGAGTAGCATGGAGTATGCAAAAGGTGCACGCTTGATGAGCATGCCAAGTGCTACTTTCCCAAGTAGCGAGCATAAATCTAAGGAGATTCTAGACCTAGTTCATTCAGATGTTTGTGGATCAATTTCAATAGCATCAATTTCAAGAAGCATGTATTACGTTTCCTTCATTGATGACTTCTCTCGCAAAACTTGGATCTAGTTCCTAAAGATCAAGGATGAGGTCTATAGCAGGTTTCAGGAGTTCATAGCCCTAGTCAAAAACCAAATGTGTATTACGGAAGAAGATCAAAGACTTGAGATCAGACTATGTGGGTAAGTATGTTGGACAACTAAGAGGGGGGGGGTGAATCAATTGTTACCATGCTTAAACAATAATACTTATTTAAAACTCTTTACAGAGCATTCAATCATAATCACAATAATGCAAGAAGGTAGGCAATAGAATATTCAACATCAATCACACATGAAATATACAGAGACATATATTTCCTGAGGAAACCCATAAAGGTAAAAACCTCTTCTTCTTGATATGATAAGTAATTTTTATTTTCTATACATTATCATTCTTATGAGCACCAACTCATTGTGAGGCTACCACCTCTATTTTGCAAGCTGCAACTTGCTAAAAGCACCAACTCTCTGGTTTCTCTAGCACCCACTAGAAGGAAGCACCAACTCCCTGGTTTCTCTAGCACCCACTAGAAGGAAGCACCAACTCCCTAAGTGTTCCAGCACCAACTAGATGGAAGCAACAACTTCCAGTCACACAGGCACCGACTTGTATAACAAAGAACAATAGTTCTCCCTTGCACCACCCTACCACCCTGGTTTCTTTGGATGCAACCAGATGGAAGCTACAACTCTCTGCGTTCAAGCACCCACTTGAAACTCTGAGGACAACAGTCCTCCCTAGCACCTCCATACCACCCTGAAGTATAAATCTTTGGTTTCTTGAATTTATCACAGTGATACAACATTTATCTATGGCTTACCAGTCTCATCATTGTTCTGCTACACTGCTCTTCTCTGCCTGCATCAGTGTCTCTTTCCTCGTGTCTGTTGCGCTTTCTGTTCTTCTCTCAGATATGCATTTATGTTCCTTGCTTCTTCTGTGCTTTATGCTCTATGTATTCTTTCCATTCTATGCACCACGCCTCTTCTGTGCGCTTCAGCTCCTGCACACAGCATGCTTCTACCCGCATCAAAAACACTCAACAACAGCCCCCGGGTCTTCTCTGTTCCGCGTCTCTTTATGATGCCTATTCCTCTCCCAGGTCCTACATGAAACTCATCGTCTTCTTTGGCGGTTATACTGAGTTTGTTCATCATTAGTGGCTTATCCTGAGATTCTCTTCCTTCTCTCGCAATGCGACTCTTCGTCTTCTCTGTCATAGTCGAGATTTATCCTCTTTGTTGTAGTTACAGTCTTCGACGCTTTTCATCTGTCAATCGTCTCTATGATGAGTCTTCATTCCACTAGCAATTACCTCGAGACTCTTCAACTTCTCTGGTGATCACCCTCCAACTCCTCGAGTTCTCTGGTAGATGTCATCAGTCATTTTCTGCAGTTATAATCAATCTATCTCTTAGAAGTTACTGAGAGAACCTCTGCGTGCTCATGTCTTTGGCGCCTTTTTCCCTTTCTGAGAAATCTACACAGTGGGCGCTAGGTTTTCTGGCTAAGACCCTTCCTTTCACATGACCATCGGCGGTGACCATACGCCTAACCAACATTCGTTTTGTGATTTCACATTTCGGGTGATCGACTGCGAGTCACCTCGATTTTCCCAACTCATGAAACTCCGAGGTGGAGCCTAGCACCGCTAGCTCCTTCCCTTCTCTTCCACTGATGTGACCATTGGTTGTGACCTTCACGATTTCGACGATCTCCATTATAAATCCTAGCGACGTGCTAGCTCCTCCCTTAACCTTCATCAATGTGACCACCATTTGTGACTAGGGGCCAAGCAAGAGGGGTTCTTCGCGATTTCGCATATCGCAAACTCCTACTATGAGTTGCCTCGAAACTCCCAACTCACGAAACTCCGAAATGCTTCATATCAGATCAACAGTCGAAATCTCTCCCTCTGATTGACGACTGCAATTGTTTCGCGACTTCGCATACCACGAGCTCCTACAACTCTCACCTTTGACTTCTCCAGCTCGCCAGTCAGCGAAATGATGATCTCTCGCCACGTGTCCTCTGGATCCAACAACCCAGATCATTTTGCAACTTCGCGTTTCGCAGAGTTGGAGGATGGCTCTCAGTCATTATCCTCTTCACAGTTGTACTGGATCCAACAGTTGCTAATCCTTCGCGCTCTGATCCGATGACTGAGGTCTAATATCCTCCTCTGCGTGCTCCTCCTGTCTGGAATATGATCTGACAGACATCGGGTATTCAAGATTGGTGATCCAACGGCCACTGTTGCTCCTCCTCTTGATCTTTGGCTTCCTCAAATATTTAAGTGTGAAAGGCCACGACCTTTGATCCTTATGCGTGCCTTGATGTATGGGATCACGTTTACGCGTCTCAAAACGCTATCTCTCCTGAGCTTTGGAAAAATTTATCCTCGGTCCTGGCGCACACTTGCGCTCTGCGTGCAACTCTGCACTACCTCTTCTGAGCTTCTCGAGCTTGCTCATCTGCGTCTTCCCAAAAGACTTCTGGTGCCCACCTGTCACATTCTGTCTTTCTCATCTTTTTTTCTCTCGAGCTTTGGTTCACTGTTGTTCTTGCCTATAAACGTGCCATCGTCGTTATTGTTCTTGCCATCAATGACAAGCACACTCTGCCTATAAACATTCCAACAATCTCCCCCTTTGGCATTGATGGCAACCCTGAACGGTTGCACTATTCTACTTAGACCTCCAACTGTAGCCTCCACACCTTTTCTCCCCCTTTGACATCAATGTCAAAGAAAACATGCTCCCCCTGAGTTGTTGCAGTATTTTTCAGAGGTATCAGATATTCAACCAACACATACTCCCCCTGACAGGATGGACTCTCTTAGGTTGATAGTGGGGTTACGCCCAACTTCTGGCCTAGATACTCAAACTGAGCTTGTGCAAGCAGTTTAGTGAAGATATCAGCAATCTGATCTTTGGATGGGATATAATGCAAAGAAACCATAGAGTTGGTTACCTGTTCCCTCAAGAAGTGATACTTGATGGGTATATGCTTGGTCTTGGAGTGAAAGACATGATTCTTTGACACACTAATTGCACTGGTATTATCACAATGAATTGGGATCGCTGTAGTATAATTTACCTCCAAGTCTGCAAGGTTCTGAATCATCCACAACACTTGGGTACAACAGGTGGCAGCTGCAATGTATTCAGCTTCTGTAGTTGATAAGGAAATGGAACCTTGCTTCTTGCTCAACCATGATACAAGGGAATCTCCTAAGAAGAATGCACCTCCACTCATGCTTTTCCTTTCATCCACATAGTTAGCCCAATCAACATCTGAATAGACTGATAGTTGAAAATTCTGATTCCTAGGATACTATAGGCCATAGTTCATTGTTCCTTTTAAATATTTGAATATTCTTTTGACGGCTATCAAATGACTCTGTTTAGGTGTAGACTGATACCTTCCTACCATTCCAACAACATGCACTATGTCTGGACGAGATGTTGTGATGTACAACAGGTTGCCTATCATAGACCTATATGAACTCTGATCAACATCAGGTGAGTCATCATCCTTTCTTAACTTGTATCCAGTGACCATGGGAGTGCTCACAGGTGTTGAGTCTTCCATTTGAAACCTCTTCAACATTTCTCTTGAGAAAGAAATATTCCTTCAGACCTCTGAGTAATTTGCAGACCAAGAAAAAATGGCAGTTCCCCTATCATAGACATTTCAAATTCAGACTGCATGGCAGAAGCAAACCATTGTACCAATGAAGCATTATTTCTTCCGAAGACGATGTCATCTACATAGACCAACACAATGAGCAAATCATTACCCTCTGTCTTGATATATAGGTTGCTATCAAATGTTCCTCTCTTGAATCCGTTGTCTTGAAGATACTTATCCAGTATGTAATACCAGGCATGAGGAGCTTGTTTCAACCCATATAATGCTTTCTTCAGCTTGCAGACAAAGTCAGGGTTATCTGACAGTTGGAAACCCTCTGGTTGTTCCATATAGACTTCTTCTTTCAGATCTCCATTTAGAAATGCTGACTTGACATCCATTTGATAGACTTTAAACTGTTTATGACAAGCATAGGCAAGAAACATTCTAATAGCTTCTAATCTTGCTACAGGCGCAAATGTTTCATCAAAACCAATCCTTCTATTTGAGCATATCCTTTGCAGACCAATCTAGCCTTATTTCTTACAATATTTCCTTGCTCATTCATCTTATTTTTGTAGACCCATTTTGATCCTATTACATTTCTATCTGTCGGCCTAGAAACGAGTTCCCAAGTGTCATTCTTTTCAATCTGGTCCAGTTCCTCATTCATTGATTTTAACCAATTTACATATTTACTGGCTTCATTAAAGTTATTTGGTTCCACCATGGATATGAAGGCTATATGTGATTTCTCGGTGTCTTTGATTATCCTTCTCCTAGTTTGTTCACCTTTGTCTTTCTCACCAATTATCTGACTTGCAGGATGATTTTTTTGAGTAATTCTGGAGGAAGGATTTGATGTTGTTTGTTGATTTGAGTATGCCTGAGTATTTGTATCTTCATCTGACTCAGAGTCTTATTTTTCTAATTCTTGGACCTGTTCATTTTCAGCTTCAGTTGTGTCCTCTATAGCAGTCTCGATATTGGTCACCGCTCTTACTGGGACTCCTTCATCAACCTTTAAATCAATGCAATCAACTAGTTTATGCAATCTTTTATTAAAGCATCTATATCCTTTACTATTGGTAGCATATCCTAAGAGGATGCCTTCATCAGCCTTGTCATCATATTGCCAAGGTTTTCATTATTATTCTTTATGTAGCACTTACTCTCAAAGACTTTGAAGTGTTTGATTGAAGCAGGTCTTCCATACCAAAGTTCGTAAGGTGTCTTGTCACTATGTGGTCTGAGGTGGGCTTTGTTAAGAACATGGACTACTGTGTGTATTGCTTCTAACCAGAAGGTTTGACCAATGTTCTTCTCATTCATCATTGACCTGACCATTTGTTGAACTGTTATGTTTTTCCTCTCAACTACTCCATTTTGTTGTAGAGTTCCTGGGATTGTGTATTCTCTCTTGATCCCATGTTTATCACATAATTCCTTGAAATCACTTGACATAAATTCTCCTCCTCTGTCCGATATTACTACCTTTATCCTATTGCCTGTTTGATTATCAATTAAAGCCTTGAATATTTTAAATTTCTCAAATGCTTCAGTTTTTTCTTTGAGAAAAGCAACCCAAGTGAGTCTGGAGTAGTCATCAATGACCAGCATAAAGTAGTTTTCCTTCCCTGTGCCTTCCTTTCTTGATGGTCCACATAAATCCATATGAACTAATTGGAGTGGTTTCTCTATTGAATTAGAGCTCTTGGATTTAAACTGTGTCTTGATTAGCTTTCCTACTTGGCAGGGTTTACACAGAGAATCTTGTGGCTTTGAAATTCTTTAAAGATCTTTTACTGCCTCAAGATTTTTGAGCTTGATTAAGTGGTCAAAATTTAGATGTCCAAGTCTTCTATGCCATAACCAACTTTCATCATATTTGCTTAGATGACACTCTTCTCTATCTTCTTTCAGCACATATACATTATTATATGTCCTTATGCCTTTAGCCACCACTTGTCCTGAGTTTACCGACTTTATCTTACAATCTTTGGAAGTGAACACCACTTCACATCCTGTGTCACACATTTGACTTACACAAAGCAAATTATGTTTCAACCCATCTACAAGCAGAACATCCTGGGATTTTCCTTTTCCATTACTCAAACTTACCATCTCTTTACCCTTGATTTTACCTGGAGCATCATTTCCAAAGGTTACATTTCCTGATTTTCTTTCTCTTAGAGACAAAAACTTACTTTTGTCTCCCGTCATATGTTTGGAGCATCCACTGTCAATATACTAGGGGTTCTTTTGTCTTTGATCTTTTTATCACGCAGTTTGTAGTTAGGATAAAAGGCTCGAGTCTTGTAGGTCAAATTGGCGTAACAGGAACCTATCCCACCCAATGTCACCACGATGGGAAGGTTCTTTCTATTTAGGGAGGTGAGGCCCAGGGGAGATGTCCCCGGTGACCTGGGATTTTGAGGAGGCAAGAGGATAATAAGACAAGGATAAGTTTTCCCCCCTCACAAGTCACCACCAAACAGATAGTCCGGCCAAAGGTCAATTTAAAGAAAACCCCCAAAGAAGTATACCTACCTGGAACAAAGAAACAACAAACTGATGTATACAAACTATATCTCAATGGGGTTAGTACTTCATATAGGTGACTATCTGAATAACATATAAGCAATTGGCAATAATGTTGACGAAGTCAATGTTTATCAATAGTAATGAAAATTATAATACTTCACCAATAAATATTAAAACAATATGGCATTCAATGTAACCAATCAATACTTCATTCAATAAATGTCTTAACCATTATTCAATTGCTCATAAACAAAACAATGTTGCACTAATGATGTAATACCATGAGATGACAACAACAATTAGGGTTATCTCATAGACTAGGGTTAGTATTTAGGGTTTCAATTCAAAGGGTTTGAGAGTGTTGTAATCAAGTTTCACTTCAACGCTGGAGGACTTTAGATCAGTGCCTTCGGGTTTAATGGAGTCAAAAGTGAAGGACGCAGGAATTGAAGGAGGCAAAGATTAAGGACTAGAGGGAGAAGTTTTGAGGTGTTTCTAAAGCAAGGCCTCAAAAATCAAAACCCTAGGGGAGAGAAGCTCACTTCGGTGTTGCTACAGCAAGGCCTCATGCTCTCTCCTCCTTCCTGGCAAACGACTAGCTCAAGAATAAAGCATACAACCAAAACAAGAGGGTTTGATGAGACAAGGTGTTGCTACAGCAAGACCTTTCGGCAAACCCTAGAAAGAGTACAGCCCTAGTGTAGTAGACCTAGGCCAGGGACGTCTCACTCTTCTTGGCTTCTAGATAGTACAGCTAGCAACAGAAGAAGAAGGGAAGAGAGTGTAGCAATGGCTAGGCTCTCTCCTTCTTCAATGGCTAAAATTTCTCTATCAGGGGACATGAGACAAGGACCTACTTGTGTGCTTGTCACCTAGGGTTTTGATTCAACAATATTCATAAACATATGCAAAAAATTAAACTAAAACCATTCATTAAGAAGTTTTGCAAAAAAATACTTACAATTCACCAAGAAATAACCATGCAAACCCTAGTGGTAACACCTTCCTTCAAGAGAAACACTATAAAATGCCAAAAATATCTTCCTTCAACAAGTGTGCCTCACTAAATCAGCCAAAAACCCAAGAGAGGGCGCAAATTTCAGACCTCCTTATGGAGTGAATGAGTGATGATCAAAAAATGACTGAGAAAATCCTCCATTTATACAATATCATGACTAAATTTTACTTTTTAGGTCATGTAAAACGCCGACAAGGCCAAAATCAGAAAATCATATTGTTTTACATTAAATTGTCAAATTAAATCCTAAATAAAGTTGAAAAGAGAGTAAAATCCCCTCCAAGGGAGACGTTAGCCCCTTTTAGGGCAGATGGGGCATCCTGGAGCAAAACGTTATCCCTCCTTGGGCTTCTCCAACCTGCCACATGTGCCACTTCTACCTAGTATGCCTCCCAAAACGTCCATGATACTGGGTGACATCATGGTCAAGGTGGTGACGTCCTAGGCCTCCCAAGGCCAACGTTCCACTGAGGAAGGGTCATCCCCCCTAGGTCAAGCTCTGCCAGGGTGCCTCTGGTGGAATGTCCTCTTCTCCTCTGGTGCAAAGCTCCGGATCCATCTCTATCCTATATCTCCCCTTGATGGGGTCTTAGCATCCACCTGATGGGCTCTTCAGCCCCATGGAGGTTCGAACTGATCATCTCCCCATGTGTATCGGTCCAAGATGGTACCTCTCCGTCGGGCATGATCCTGCACATCAAAAGCTACGCCCTCCATGGGCTCATCAGTCACAGGGATCATAGCAATGTCAATCACATTTCATCATCAATATTAATAAACATATGCATAAAACCCCTAATAGATCAATCAATAGCTCAAAGATGTTACACAAACCTACTATACAATTCTGGGAAAAGGGCAAGGCATCCTATTGGGCTAGTGTCCACTGAATAAGAGAAGTTCCTGGAAGAGACCTTTTCCAAGCCATGTAAGTGGATGAAGTCGTCAAGGGATGTCCAAGCAGGTGAGTGCAATGAAGGCCAAGGATGCAAGATGTTACCTGTGGGTGCCTTTGTAGAAGGCGAGTTGTACCTGTCATGGATGTAATTCTTTCCAAGCCCATTCATGCCTTTTATTCTTTTTGTTATTTCATTTTTTTTTTCTTTTTTCTTTCTTTTTTCTCAAGAGATAATCAGGGGACACTGTCCTAGCGTGGTGACCAGTGGTGACAGCGTTACCCACAAGTACTTTCACAGAAATGGGAAGGTTGACTCGTGATGAAACCCCCTTTCCCTTAGCCATGCAAGAAAAGGTCACTGCCCTAGCATGGTAACCAGGTGATGGAAATGTCATACTGCTAGGTACCCATGGACCTAATAGGCTGGCTCGTGATGAGACCCCCTATCATCTGGTTAGGTCTTGTTTTATTGTTTTTTAGGGTCCCTCTTGTTTCTTGTTGAGAAGCCTTTTATTTCTTTCTCAAGGATCCCTAGGCGAAGCATCTCGAGGTTTTATTCTTAGGTTTTTATCTTTTACCAGCTTGCTTTTACCTTCTGGGCCTTTAGCCCCTTCTTCCCACTACATAAGGTGCAACCCTAAAAAAGGTCAACCCAGTGCTCGGACAAGTGGAATGGGACAGGTGAGCGGGAAACAGGATGGAAAAGTGAAACTGTGAAGGGAGCGGACGATGGCTTCTCAGAGACAACCCCAGTGGCTAACCAAAACCAACAGACACAGGCTTACTAAGACACCCTGTCAATCCCCAAAGCATGGCCAAGTGGGCAAGTGTAAGATCCAAGAAGTTGTTAGAAATAAAATGAATCAGATGCATACGTTCAATGGTTTTGATGATCAAAGTGACACATACCATGATACCTGAACTAATTACCTCATGAATCATGAACCCTCTCTGACACAAGACCAAGCCGATGGTGGTGGAGGCGGCTGTTGCTGCTGCTGACAGGATAAAGATGTTGGAAGAGAGAAAAGGTGGGCCCTCCAGGGCCATGTTGAAGTCAATCCTTCTCTCGGTACCCCATGTCTAGGACCTGTGGGCCTCGAGACATGATCTCCTAGCTATCCGTAAAAGTGGGGGATAACAGAGTTGACAACACTAATCCACACTTGTCATTCTCTTTCTTCTTTCAAACCTTGACATTTTCAGCAGAGGGATTCAAATCTAGTTCATAGTTCCTTGAGTGACAGTCTACAACTTTATGTCCATAATTATGGCAAGTGTAATATTCTGGTTCATTGAATAAAGGATCATAACGATTGTTATGCTCAACCTGTGTTCTTTTTCCATCCATGACACGATTTGCAATCTGTGGTTTTTTGTTACTTGGTTGTATCATTCTTTGTTGTGACAGATATCTATTTCTTGAGTGTCTTGATTGCTCATATCTAAATCTTAAAGAGTAGTTTACAGCTTTGTGACCGAAGTTAGAACATAAAAAACAATATCCATAGAAAAATCCTTTGTACCTGGAAAATGGTTGTCTTCTTTGAGCAGGTCGATTTTTTCTATTCTGATGATTTCTTTGAGTAGAGGGCGTATTATTTCTTTGTTCTACAGATTCAGTTCTGGCACTTTTTCTTTCACTCTTCCTTGGAGGCTGATTATCTTCCTTTGTTTCTCCATATTTGTTGTTGTCAATGAATGTAGATTTGACAAACTTGATGGATTCTTTGTTGCTTGGCTGACCACTATTTTATCCTTCTTCATAACCCAAACCAGTTTTCAAATTTGGATTCCTTCGCTGATTCAGAATGGTGGCTAATCCTTTTGAGGCTTTAATGCTTGGAAGATTTTGGAGATACAAAGCTTTAAACTTCTCCATCTCTTTTCTGGTTTTTACTACCTCTTCTACCAAGGCTTCACATATTGCCTTCTTCTCTGATAACTGTCGTTTCATAATGTCCTCTATTTTCTTTGCCTCTTCTAATTCCACTTTTAGCAGGGCAAAGTCTTCATTAGGTTTTTTACTGTGTTTCTCGAACTGTATCAACAATTTTTTTTGCTTTCTCTACTTAAATCTGAGTCTGTCAATTTCTTTTAGAGCACTGATCAGTTCTCCTTCCAAGTCAACCACAAGTTCTTCATCACCAACATTACTTCTTGTGCTTTCATTATCATAATCCTCTTTGGCCATAAGCATAAAGTCATTAACCTTATCTTCATCATCATAATTACTATCTGTGTCTCCTGAAGAGTCATCATTGTTTACACATAAACTTTTATTTTTACCAAATCTATTGATTTTATACTTCTCTTCACCTTCAGAGTTCTGGTCCTTCTTCTTGTGTGGACACTTAGATGCAAAGTGACCTATCCTTCCACACTTAAAACATTTGAAGGGAAGCTTGCCTTGGTACTTGCCTGATCCTTTCTTTAGTCTTCTCACAAATTTTGCTTCAATTTCATCAGGCTCAAAATCCTCATTATTATCAGCTTTAAATGATGCTTCTCTAGAGGTGGGTTTATCTTTAACTATATTCATTTCATATGCAGTCAACGTTCCTAGAAGTTGATCAAAATCCAAAGCTTTTAGATCATTAAGTTCTTCTATAGAAGAGATCTTTGGGTTGAACCTATCTGGCAGAGATCTCAAAATTTTATGAACTAAAGAGTGTTCCTCAATTTTTTCACCAAGTGCTTTCATTGCATTTACTAGTTCTTCAACTCTCAGAAAGTACTCCCCAACACTTTCATCCTCTTTCATCTTTAGTTGTTCAAACTGTACTTTGTAGGTATGAAGCTTGGCGTCCTTTACCTTCTCATTATCTTCATAAATTCCTATGAGTTTGTCCCACATTTCTTTGGTAGTTTCTAACTGCATAACTTTTACAAATTCTGCTTCTGCAAGCCCACTCAGAATAGCATTCATAGCCTTAGCATTGAAGCTAAATTCTAGCTTGTCATCCTTATTAGCTAGTACAACCAGCTTTACATAACCAGTCTCTACCACATCCCAAACATCTGCACCTAAAGCCATTATGTAGGTTCTCATCCTAACTTTCCAGAAGGCAAAGTTTGTTCCATTGAACAAGGGGGCCTTATTGATTGATGTTTCTTCATGGATTGACATGTCTAAGCTTCCCGATCTACCATTAGATAAAAGGAACCTACTCTAATACCAATTGTTGGACAACTGAGAGGGGTGAGTGAATCAGTTTTTACCGTGCTTAAACAATAATACTTATTTTAAACTCTTTACAGAGCATTCAATGACAATCATAACAATGAAGGAAGGTAGGCAATAGAATATTCAACATCAATCACACATATGAAATATACAGAGACAGATATTTCCCGAGGAAACCCATAAAGGGAAAAACCTCTTCTTCTTGATATGATAATTAATCTTTAGTTTCTATACATTATCATTATTATGAGCACCAACTCATTGTGAGGCTACCACCTGTGTTTTGCAAGCTGCAACTTCCTGAGAGCACCAAATCTCTGGTTTCTCTAGCACCCACTAGAAGGAAGCACCAACTCCCTAGTTTATCTAGCACCCGCTATAAGGAAGCACCAACTCCCTAAGTGTTCCAGGACCAACTGGATGGAAGCAACAACTTCCAGTGACACAGGCACCGACCTGTATAACAGAGAACAATAGTTCTCCCTTGCACCACCCTGCCACCCTGGTTTCTCTGGATGCAACCAGATGGAAGCTACAACTCCCTGCATTCAAGCACCCACTTGAAACTCAGAGGACAACGGTCCTCCCTAGCACCTCTGTACCACCCTGAAATATAAATCTTTGTTTTCTTGAATTTATCACCGTGATACAACATTTATCTATGGCTTACTAGTCTCATCATTGTTCTGCTACACTGCTCTTCTCTACTTGCATCAATGTCTCTTTCCTCGCGTCTGTTGCGCTTTCTGTTCTTCTCTCAAATATGCATTTATGTTCCTTGCTTTTTTTGTGATTTATGCTCTATGTCTTCATTCCATTCTATGCACCACGCCTCTTCTATGTGCTTCAACTCTTGCACACAACATGCTTCTACCCGCATCAAAAACACTTAACAGCAGCTAACAAGTCTTCTTTGTTCTGTGTCTCTTTATGATGCCTATTCCTCTCCTAGATCCTACATGCAACTCATCGTCTTCTTTGGTGGTTATACCGAGTCTATTTGTCATCAGTGGCTTATCCTGAGATTCTATGCCTTCTCTTGCAGTGTGACTCTTCATCTTCTCTATCACAGTCGAGCTTTATCCTCTCTGTAGTAGTTACAGTCTTCGATGCTTTTCATTTGTCAATCGTCTCTATGATGAGTCTTTATTCAACTGGAATTTACCTCGGGACTGTTCAACTTCTCTGGCGATCACCCCCCATATCCTCGAGTTCTCTAGTAGATGCAATTAGTCGTTTTCTGCAGTTACAATCAGTCTGTCTCTTAGTAGTTACTGAGAAAACCTCTACGCGCTCATGTCTTTGCGCCTTTTTCCCTTTCTGAGAAATCTACACAATGAGCACTAGGTTTTCTAGCTAAGCCCCTTCCTTTCACATGACCATCGACGGTGACCATAAGCCTAACCAACAGTCGTTTCGCGATTTCTCATTTCGGGTGATCAACTGCGAGTCACCTCGATTTTCCCAACTCGCGAAACTCCGAGGTGGAGCCTAGCACCGCTAGCTCCTTCCCTTCTCTTTCGCTGATGTGACCATTGGTTGTGACCACATCCCTATTCGAAAAGGCATTTTACGATTTCGGCGATCTCTGTTGTAAATCCTAGCAACTTGCTACCTCCTCCCTTAACCTTCATCAATGTGACCACCACCTGTGACCAGGGGCCAAGCAAGAGGGGTGCTTCACGATTTCGCATATTGCAAACTCTTGGTATGAGTTGCCTCGAAATTCCCAACTCACGAAACTCTGAAATGTTTCATATCAAATCAACGGTCGAGATCTCTCCCTCTGATCGACGGTTGCAATCGTTTCGCGACTTCACATATTACGAGCTCCTACAACTCTCACCTTTGACTTCTCCAACTCGCTAGTCAGCGAAATGATGATCTCTAGCCACATGTCCTCTGGATCCAAAGACCCAGATCATTTCGCGACTTCGCATTTCGCAGAGTTAGAGGATGGCTCTCGGTCATTATCCTCTTCGCAGTTGTAATGGATCCAATGGTTGCTAGTCCTTCGCGCTCCAATTTGACGACTAAGGTCTAATCTCCTCCTCTGCACGCTCCTCCTGTCTAGACTCTGATCTGACGGACATAGGGTATTCAGGATTGATGATCCAATGGCCACTGTCGCTCCTCCTCCTGAGATTTGTCTTCCTCAAATATTTAAGTGTGAAAGGCCACAACCTTTGATCCTTATGCGTGCCTTGATGTATGGGGTCACATCTACACGTCTCAGAACGTTATCTCCCCTGAGATTTGGTAAAAGTTACCCTCGACCCTGGCGCATAGTTGCGCTCTGCATGCAACACTGCATTCTCTGCGTGCAACTCTGCACTATCTCTTCTGAGCTTCTCGAGATTGCTCATCTGCGTCTTCCCAAAAGACTTCTGGTGACCACCTGGCACATTCTTCCTTTCTCACCTTCTTGTCTCTCGAGCTTTGGTTCACTATTGTTTTTGCCTATAAACATGCCATCGTTGTTGTTCTTCTTGCCATCAATGACAAGCACACTCTACCTATAAAAATTCTAACAAAGTATACCTCTAAGGACTTTGAGGGTTTCTGCAAAGAGGCAGGAGTCAAGAGGGAGTTGATTGTTCTGTACAACCCAAATCAGAATGGGATTTTAAAGTGGAAAAATTGATCCATCATAGGGGCTACTAAGGCCATGAATCCTAACCAGGACTTGCCAATGTTTCTTTGGACCGAGGCATACAACACATTAGTATACATCCAGAATCGGTGTTTTCATAGGAATTTGGAGGACAAGACACTAGAGGAGGCATTCACTAGAGTAAAGCAAGAGGTGATTCATTTTCACATCTTTGGCTATCCAGTTTATATCCATGTATTAGCCAAAATGAGGACTAAGTTGGAACCATCCAATAGAAAGGGTTTATTTTTGGGTTACAATGAGACTTCAAATGCCTACAAAATCTATATTCTAGAACAGAGGAAAATAGTAGTGAGCAGGGATGTAAAATTTGAGAAAGACCTTGCATCTAGGAAGTCTCGTGAACCTATTCCAATGACAAATGATGAGGATCTAGAAGTTCAGAAGGTTGAGCTAGGGTCACTAGTGACTTCCAAAGAAAAAAAACAACCTTCAGTTGAAGAAGAAGAGACAATAGCCCTTTCCACTTCTTTCACGAGACCTCAATGGTTCACTTAGACATTGAGGAATGCTCAAGAGTATCTGGAGGCTCCTAGGAGCACATTTAGAGAGAGCAAGCCTTCAACTGCATGGAATTGATGAGTAGCATCATATATTTCGAGCCTTTCATCTTTCAGGAGGCAGGAAACTAGCAGGTTTGGAAATATGCGGTGGAGGAGCACACCTTCATAATGAAGATTGAAGTTTGGGGCATAGTGCCAAGACTAAAGCGGAATTCAGTGGTGAATTCCAAGTGGATCTACAAGATCAAGCATGTAATAGATGGAAGCATTGAGAAGTTCAAAGCAAGGTTTGTGGCACGAGGGTTCTCCCAGAAAGAGGGAGTGGACTATGAGGAGACATTTTCTCCAGTCACCAAGTACATTTCCATGTCATGTCCTTGGTTTCATTTATGGGATGGAGAATACATCAAATGGATGTGAAGAAAACTTTCCTTAATGAGATCATCGAGGAAGAAGTGCACATAGAAAATGTTAAATTTGGCAGCATCGACAGTCATTCTCCAATGAGAGGCCATATGGGCACCCTAAGGCTAGCCAGGGAAATTTGGAGAATCAACTAGTCTTGTGAGGTATTGACTAAAGCCACAGGGAATGTACAACCTCTATGAGTCAAACCAAAATTCAGGACGAACGAG